>SKCR01041908.1:0-58745 GCA_019454045.1 Zanthoxylum bungeanum | reverse complement strand
TCAAGAGAGGGAGAATGATGTGATCCAGAATGAGCTCTGCTTGTTGGGCCAAGTTAACTTGAAGTTGTGGCTGATTGCATGGCTTGGTCAAATTGGTGTATTTGGACCATTTTGGTGGATTTGGAAGATTCCTTGGGTTTTGGAGTTTGGTCCATGCATGAGACTTTATGTGAAGGCTTTATTATGTCTAAAGCAATATTGGAATGGGTCTTGGATGTGCATGGGCTGCCTTGATTGATTTTGGGCTTTATTTCCGAATGGTGCACTAGCAGTGGCGAGATTTGCGCAGTCTTTGTATTTTGGATGTAACTTTCACGTACAATGTCAGATTTTAGTGATTCAAGTTGCATTGGAGAGAGAACTCTTAGATCTACAACTTTGAAGTTTTCATCAAAGTCCAGTTCAGACTTCTTCATGGTCTAAATGAGGACGCAAAATATCCCTATAGTTTTTATATTTTATATTTTTTTAAGGTTATGTGTGTTTAAGTGCTGGGCTGAAATTTAATTATATTACAAAGCCCATGCATGAAATTTTAAAATATTTTCTATTTTATTGGGTTTATTTTACTAGGGTTTTATTATATTTGGGTAGAATTAGGGTTAGCCACCTATTTAAAGGGGCATTATTCATTGTAATTGGGAATTAACCAATAATATATCTTTTTATAAAATAAAGTGACTTGTGTCATCTTGAGGAAGTGGATTCTTCCTTGGTTCTACGGAACAAAAGCTTATCAACGTGTGGCAAGCGTTGTGGCGCTGTATCGCTGTTCAAGTTTCTCCAAAGAAATAAAGAAAGGTTCTTAAGGGCAAAGTTCTTTAAGGGTTGGACTTGATCTTGGAAGGAATTTGTTCTTACAAAATCAAGATTTGCGGTTCTTGGGGCTTAGAACACGTGGAGGGGTTTGCTTGGCTTTGTTCCAGGCAGGTTTCTATCATGAGTCTCTTATGAAAAGACTCCTGAAAGTTTGGGATAGTTTTAAGGTTTAATATTGGAAGGGAAAGAAACCCTAACAAAGTCCAAAAGATGCAGTCGAATCTAAGACAAATGTCATATATGTCTGGCCGGACATCACCATTAACTCTAACTGGACATGCCTTAATGTCAGGCCGGACATATATTGATTTTTCAGTTTTACAAGGGGAATCGATCTTTTTTTTTTCTTTACCAATTTTCATCTTAACCTCACTTTCCTTCATAAAATATTTTCCTTAACAAATAGATCATTTCCCCAATAAACACAACCCTAAATACTATAAAAAGGGATACAAAACACACAAAAAAGGGACATTTGAAGAAGACGTGAAAACCAAACCCTAAAACAGTAACCCTAAGTTTTCCAACTCCAACAAGAGATCCACCAACTAACCTAGACTTTCAGAGGCGTTTTCGGAGCCAACTTATATTTAAGGTATGACCTGAGGGCCCCAAAAACTTAAACTTCGCATCTGTTTTCCAGTTTCTTGACGACGCATATTCGGTCGGACATCCCCTGTGTCCGGCCGGACATGCACTCGTCACACAGAAAATCCGACCGTATAAACTAGCTACATTCAGTCGCATGCACTTGCTTCCCTGTGGTATATAGAATGGAAACCTAGACGTAAATTTCATAGCCGTCTCCGAATGGGCAGTAATATGGTCTGCACTTAGGATACAACTCCATGTACCACTTAGAAATGGTTTCGTTGTCTTCTTTACTGCTTTCTTATTATTGTTATCATGAAATTATTATGTGTGTCTTGTCACTGTATTACTATTACTATTGTGCATGATGTTGCACCTTATGACTACCGGTTTCAAGCATGTCATGACATATTTCTATTATTTGATGTCATGAATAAATCTATGTTCTGGGCTTTCTAGTTCATCTGACAAAACATCAAGCATGTTCGGCCAGACATATAATGATAACATGCAAATCCGACCGAATCCAAGATATGTCCTGCCGAGTTTTTTTATTTGTTATTTATGTTGTTTTATATTTGACTATTGTAAAACATGTATTTCTATCGATTATGATATTATTTGTTGTTTGAGTGATCATATGCAATATAAACTATCTTGTATGATTGCATTATAAGACATGTGAATCCTCTTTTAAGCATGGATATCATACTGGCATCAGTAAGGGACCATTCTGAACCCAAACAGGTTTAAGGTTGACCTTGCGAGGGGTGTAGTGCGACCTTAAATCATTCTCAGTGTCTCATACAATATCGGTTGGGTCCTTAATTCAAATTTGGCACGTACATCAAGCGTGTTTAAATTCCAAAGAGATAAGACCGTGCTAAAAAAAATTAATTTATATTTTACCTATCTCCATCTTTCTTATTAAAAACAAAACAAACAAACAAACAAACCAAAAAAACAACCCATCCGACTTTTTATTTAACTAGTACACAACTTTTATTTGACTGAAGTAGCAAACAGATACTTAATTCTCTTGCTTTTGGCTTTGAATCCTTTTCTAAATGTTTTAGTCAATATCCTTCTTAATTTAAGAGGACAATGACCGTCTCCTTGTTTTTTCGTTCATTGTCTCTCTTTATATGTCACATTAGATGATAGTATTATCAAAAATTAAAAAAATTAAAGAAATGATCCTAATTCTAGTTACATATCCTAAGCGACTCCCGTTTAAATTGAATTCCTCCTTTTAACGGTTTGCTTATGTCTTCACGTGCACATCTTTGGCTTTTTAATTCTGAAGGTCATTACTTCAGATTACATTGATTTGTTTAGTATTCTCTTCAGGGGGAAAATTAGTGAAACCATGATGTTTGATGAAACTTAATAAAATTCTTTTGATATTTTAAAATTAAATGATATTTTACTCATCCTTAAAATTTTCAAATTTTAATTTAAAAATCTTAAATTTCAATTGAAATTTGGAATTCTTAACATTTAGTTTGGGAGTCGGATTTTTCATCTTGATTTAAAAAATCTATCGGGATTTAAAATAATTTTTTATCTCGAATCACATTCGGGACAAGACTGGTTCGAGACGAGACTTTCGATTGTCATCTCTACCTTAACCAAAATATTTATAGTAAAAATTCTTATATGACGTTTAGTTCAATTTTAAAACATCAAGGGTTTTTGCTATTTTTATCCTCTTCATGTGAATGTAATGAGCCATTTACAGTTTTACACTCACAGCCCTTGACTTCTTCAAAAACTCAAAATTCTTCAATTTTAGTTTCCCCTTTACGTGCAGCCCCAGTTACATTCGCTTGCATCTGATTTTCTTTTTCCTGCTTTTAATATTTTTATGCTCATTTTCTGTTCCATAAATACATGTTATGTGTTTCACATTTTTTTGTAAAGTAGAACTCTACAAACAATAGAATTAAAATAAGAATATATAAGTTGGTCTCGTACTATTTATAGTACTTCATTACAAGGAAAATAAACCGGGATCGGTTACAATCCATTCACGTTTCCCACTAGTTGGCCCACTCCCTAGAATCTCAGAACTTTGGTTGTCCAGTTTAAGGAAACGAAAAGTAATTAATTGGTTGTTTGATTATTTATTTAGAATATGCATGTCTTTAAAGGGCTGATATTTCAGGCACATTCCTTATGTGACTTATGCTTGCTTTTGTTGGAGTCGAGCCTGATATGGACTTTCTATCAGGAAGTCTTAAATTCAGACAATGATGGGATATTCTGGAGTCAGACTATGGTGAGAAGTTCTGCCATCAAACTCTGATGGGGGCCAGACTCTAACGCCTAACGGTAGGTCCAAAAGTCAGGTTCTGATGAAGGGCTTTGAAATCAGACTCTGACAAGAGACCCTGAAACCTAGTCTTGATGGGAGGTCTTAAAGCTCTTTACGTCTCCGCACATGTCAATTTCATAAGTGAATGATTTTCTCTCAAACATTTCCCTTTTTATTTGCGTAATTTTTTAGAGAAAATGACAGAAATAAATTATCTTTTCTAATTTCAGGTATCAAAATATTTGGACCTGACTGAGAGGGTCGCGCTGAGAGCTTGGAGATGGAACCAACCAAAATGGTCCTAACGATCTTGACCCTGCTTTGCTTTCAGGTGCTATAGAGTCTCCGGGAGCTACTGCGACCCAGGATGGTGTGAGTCCCCCCTTGCCTTTCTAGGAGTGGTAGTTTATTCTGAGGCTAATGTACTGGCTTCTTCTTCAGAGGCAGCTAGTCGGGAGATTGCTCATGGGAGTTCTAAACTGCTGGCTTCTTCTTCTCTTCTAGATAGTTAATGTTATCGTGTGTCTACCTCGTTAAAAACCATGCCAGTAAAACCCAATTGGGATGAAACCTGAATGAAGGGAAACGAGTACAGCCCACGATGACCAAGATAATAGATGTCTCATCTTGGTTGATAGCACCTCATCATAGGTTTTCTACACATGTTTGGACCACCACCCTTTCACAATGATCTCGTTATCTATGAGACACCTCATCTCGAAAAGTAATCGACAAAGATGAGCTTCATCTGTTAAGTTGCTGTTGAAGTCGACCTGAAATTCAATAGCAGTATTCCTTGGAATCCTTCATAAGTCCATATAGTCTCGGTTTATGCGGCTTCTCTGCAACTCGGATCATCTTGGCTTTCTAACCATTATTCATCTGAATGTTGGGTCTATGTGCTCTCGGGATGGTGTGAATCTCCCACTGGCCCATTCTGGAGTTGTATGCTCTTGTGTTAGTTCCTCCTACCTCTTTGGCTCTGACGGCCCTTAATGTAGAGTCTTCCTCTGTTGCCTTGCCAATACCTGTGCCATCAATTGTCATTTTTATTATTCTAGATTTCTAATGGCAATTCACATTATGATCTGATTATGACCCTCTAACCTGATGTACATGGCCTCTGATCTAAAGCTGAGACTAACTAATGTTCTGACCTGGTTGAGTCAGCACCTGACTGAAGCTAGCCCATGTCTTGAATTTATCTTCTGACCTAAGTCTATCTCATATCATGTCCTTAAAAATTCAGCTCCTAGCTCTTGTCCTGAAGTTGGCTTCTGACTTGAACTTAACAAATCAGTATATGAATTTATATCGGCTCCATATCTAACCTGAAGTTTACTAGGTCCTGACCCAATAGGCTCTGATCAGGCTTAATCAGCATATGACTTGACCAACATCTAACTTGATTTAGATTTTCACTCCCTAATATTCACGCCTCAACCTAATTGCGAAATTCAGGTCCTGGCATTCACGCCCTGATGATGTGCACCTAATCCTATGAACTTATCTTCTAAGTGTGGATCCAGTTGTATGAAATGTGTTGATATGTTTGATGACAGGTGCAAGCACTTTTCATATGGATGCGTTGTTGAAATGGGGTACGAGCCCATTTTATATGTATTGGATGAGTGAGATGTCACCAGCTCGTAACTGACTGTGGTTGACTTTGTTGTTGTGTATATGGATAATGGCATTGCATTAAGTTACATTTCATCGCATGAATTACATGATCATATGGTTGCTATGATGATGCATATGCATTTTTCATACCCAAAGAGAGACACAATACACATGGACAGATACAGATCCAGGACCAGGGGGACGGCAATGCGTAATGCTCTTGTATCCTATTTACAACGAGTGGGCCCATTTTCCTTTTCAAATTGAGATTTATTTATTAGTTTGACTCGAGACTTATTTTTAAATATTTTAGGACATTAGCCAAATTTATTTACAGATACTTACGATTGAAAATGACTTTTTAAAAGATTGCTTTAAAAGCTTGAGTTTTATGATTTTTGTAGGTAGGGGGAAAAACCCACCTCAGATGTAACTTTGTACATTTATGGAATTGACAGACATAGATATCGTGTGCACATGCAGTTCAGGGCTATGGAGGGTAGATGCCCCTAGATTCCAGATTTAGAGTCAGGAATGTAGCATAGTTCCGCACCTGCGGCTCCATATTTATGGCTTGGGGGACGGCGAGACGTAACGCCTCAATACCACTAGATATTTGCGTACGAGGGGATGCCCCACAGTGCTAGATTTTGTGTATGGGGGGCAGCGAGACGTAGTGCCCCATGCGCCAGATTTCTCCACAGATTTCGGAGACAGAGTTTTCAGAAACTGATTTCCAAAGATATGATTTTCAGAAATGATAAATTTTATAAAATAGTTTTCACAAGAATAAACTTTAACAGAAAAACATCATAGTTTTACAGACAGAACAGAGTTTCTGAAAATATTTTACAGAAAAAAAAAGACCTATTTTCAAATAAGAAAAGAGATTTCAGAAAAGACATTTTTCTTAAGACGATTTCAGCTTCAGAACTATAAAGATTTTCATGATAATCCTTGTGCATAACTATTTACTTTTATAAAAGAATTGATTTCCAACAGATTACCAAATTGGAATTTCATGTAGAGGATTTTGACACTACTTGATCTTGTATACTATCACAGATTTTGAATTTGATTTTACTCCCAGCTGTCTTGATATTTCCCAACATATTAAATTTCTTGTTTTACAAATCTATACGGTTTTCAAAGTCTGTACTAAAGTTTTACAATTTTCAGATATAGAAATTCTAGCTTTTGCATATAGCTTGCCCTACGGGGCCAGACGTAGTTGGTTCTCCTATCTGAGGGAGATATTTTCCTATATATGGAAGTTCAGCCATAACTAATTCTAATCTGATGGGTAAGATCGTAGTATGCTATAAGTATGTACCTTGTACAAATTGCATGTTGAGATGCATTGTCGATTTTGTAATATTAATGTAAGGGTTGAGTGTTGGGTGTTTACCACATTTAGAATGCAGTTTGTGAGGTAATAAGTTAACGAGATGCTATAATTCCGTAGATACGTAGTATAGTGTGGAACTGAGAAGATAAGCTTACTACAATATTACATTCAGTACATTGAGTAAATTATACATGTATAATATACGTAAACGGACATCGGGTAGAGATGAGATCTATAAGTTGTGTATATTCACATATATCTGATTACTATTTATGTTCTTACAGTTACTTAATATATTTACATAAGACGTGAGTTACTTACTGAGCTTTATAGCTCACACCCCGACTGTTCGCTAGTTTTGCATGTTCACATTGGACTTAAGGAGCTAGAAGATTTCCATAGACGTATTTCAGATAGCGCATTACCTCGATGTAGTTGTTGGACAATTATGACCCATATCATCACTATTTGTACAGAACATGGTGTTGTTGTACAAATTAACTATGTGACAAAGGAAATTGCTCTTTTATCATTTGTAATTGGATTACCTGGATATATAAATGATAAAAGTCCTTATGATTAGTTCCGGATTAATAAGATATGAGACAATATTAATCCACTAAGGTTTAATCATTAAATATCCCTAGTCGTAGTATTATCGAGACTGGACATCGATAATGCGAAATAGGCTAGTTTTACACTTGTGCGTGTTATGGAAGCGTAACGGCATAGTTCTCATATATTTGGGTATTGGATACTCATGCAAGTGTAATAGGAGGTTCTGTTTACCGATGGTACGGAAACAGCTTCGCTCTGGATAGACCCATCGGAATCCCATTGGTAGTATGACTATGTGTCTATGGGAATCCGAATCAGGGTAGGTGTATTTGGTCTTAACCTGAGACTTGCATCGCTAATACTTACGACAATCAATATACTTTGGTTTTGGTCGTCTGGGACTTTAACAGATTCTGAGTACGCCTCTTCTGGGTATACTGAGAATTGTAGTGTATTGGGTGTGATGTCAAGACGGAAGTATCACTTCAGTCATATGGAGATGATGATCACGCATGGATACAGAACTGGTACTCTAAGTGCTATAGCCATCGGGGAAGTATGACTAGGTCATGACTTTCCGATCATAAAGAGACTAGTTGCTAGTGATCCGATATATACTTCGTACGAGGCAGACACAATTCCAGCCTCAGGCCTAGCATGTGACATCCGATACTGGATCGTAATACGCAATACTACGTATACTACGCCTGACAAAGATCTTGTATTCCGTAGCAGAATATTTCTGGAGAATTAGGTAGACACGGTGCTTTGCTAGAAGCCAACCATGTTCTGTAAATCGGTAAGTACGTGGTACCGGGTACGCACGTGTTCGGATAGTCCGATGACCGTATTTACTGCCAACATATCCATGGATCTCTTGGGTCGCATCCCAAAGATTCACCGATGTGTTTGACTCGAACAATATTAATCTGGGATTAATTAAGAGAGAGAATGTTAATCTGTGATTAATTTAGAGAGAGAAAATTAATATGTTATTAATTACGGCAAGAATTAATCTGTGATTAGTTATCAGAGAAAGAATTAATCTGGGATTAATTGCGTCGAGAATTTATCTGGGATTAAATTCATCGAGAGGAGAGAACGCGATTAATTTGGAATTAATCGGTAAAATAAATTTAATAGTTAAAATAGATTTTACTATTTAATTTATTTAATTGGGCTAAATAATATATTAGATATATTAATTGAAATTGGATTTCAACGAATAAATTCGTGCGAACGAATTAATTTGGAATTAATTCATAAGCGACTTTAATAATAATTTTGCGAGGCATAATTATTTAATTAAATTAGATTTAATTACGTCACGACGGAAAATTCGTTTAATCGGATTAAACGAACCCGAGCCCAAAGTATGTTGTGTTAGCCAACCAAATTTTGAATTAAATGGGTGTGACCCATCATCAATTGATGTGAGTGGTTGACAATAAATTAAATTAGATTTGATATACATCATATCTACCTAGTAATAAAGAATTAATAAATTTTGAAAAATCTTTATTAATTCTCTCTCTCCTGGCCGAGCAAAAAAAGTGTATGGCCACTGTGATTAATGGCCGAATTGGCCTCAAATTTTATTGGATAGCCATTTTGACTTCTCTGACAATTTATTAAATGAAAGCAACACTTTTGCTTTATTTTTGGTTTTAGAAATCAAAATGGCTAATTGGCCTATGTATGAAATCAATTCATTTTTTTACTCTGATTGGTCAAAATTTTGCTTTCTCTCTCTTTGAAATGGCCGAATGATAAAGAGCAAATAGCTCTCTGGTTCTATTTTATTTTTTGGCCGAAAAGATCAAAGGCAATTTGCCCTCTATTTCTTTAAGTCTTTTGAAGACTTGGCCGAGAGGCACTTCCTCTAGCGAATGGCCGATTATTTCTCTCTCTCTTAGGGCAAATTTACTTCTCATTGGGAGATCAAATTTGTTCCATTGGTTCTTGCTAGCACATATGGAGTCAAATGATGGTGATAGGGATACTCACCAATGAGCTTGAAAGCTTCAACATCCATAAAAGTTTTGAACTCAAGCCGATCAATGTAAGTCCTCCGCAACTTATTTTTTATTTTATTCACACACGAATCACGCTTAGAGATCCCGTGGCATGTCTATGACACTTACAATGGTATCAGAGCAAGATCTAAGCATGATTTAATTTCTATGGTTTGTAGACTTTATTTAGGGATTTTTCTTGGAGCTTGTAAATGCCTAAATTGGTTGTTTGGTTGAGTTTATGTGATGTTAAATTGGATTTGTATATCATTGGATTTGTGATAAATTGATTAGATCAAAAATCCCCAAAATCCATGCTTGGCTGAAAATTACCCTATGAAGCTCATGGTTAAATTTTGAATTAGACTATTGGATATATTGATTCACATGAAATTGAATGTTAATTGTTGATTTAATTAGATTGAAATCAAAATTGGATGTTAATTTCAAGTATTGCCGTGAGTATGAAGCATGTTGGAATGAATTGATTGTGCTTTAATTTGTGTTGGACATAAATTAAAATATTAAGCATGATTAATTAGATTAATTAGTGTTTTGGAAATACTAGATTAATTAATTATTTGTGTTAATTACACTTGAATTGAATAATATGTAATTTGGAATAATGTATTAATTTAATTTGTTGTATTTGGGCTATTGGGTTTGGTTTGGGCCAAATTTTAGTCTTAGATATATTTGGGCCTAAACCATTTCCATAAAGTCCAAAATATGACAATTGGGTCTTTAATAATTTAATTGGGCCTAATGGGCCAAAATTGATTCTATGGCATAGGGTGATTCCTAAATGGGCCAAGGCTTTTGGGTTTGATCCATAATGGCCAAAGCCCACGCCTAAAGAATTAATTAAAAGCCCATTAGACTTTAATTGAATAGTATTGGATACTAATTGGGCCTTTGAGACCCATCAAGATTGGATTTGGAATCCAAGTCTTTAATGCACATAAATAAGTGTAATTATTTAATTTGGAATTAAATATGAATTAGTATTGGATATAATTTAAATTGGATTTAAAATTGTAGTTCGATATAATTCAAGAATACTTACTTTAAGTATTTATTCTTAAACGAGTTTGACTCGAGTAAATCAAATCGTTGTATGAACATTGGATGGTCATTAATCAAAGATTAATTAATTGGATTAGATTGATTGAATAACATGTTTGTGTGAATACTTGGATGTATGTATGAATAATGTATATCAGATGGATATTAGAAGGGTGAGGGCAATTTGGGAAATTGTTGTAATAAATTTAGAATTTATTAAATTGGACCTGCGTGTCCAGCCTATTACCTCTTTTCTCATTGTATTTCTCATCTCACCAATTCCCCTCAATGTAAATGAGGTTTCTTTATTATTATTTTTTTTTTTGAGAAAAAATGAGGTTTCTTTATAAGTATTATGTAATTGGGTAGAAGTAAGAATAGTGCTAGCGGGAGAGAGGAAATGGAGAGATTTGTTCTAGGAACAAATTGTATTATATATCCATCTGCATATCATTATTAATTTATTTTGCGACTTATTATGTTTTTAGAATGCATTCTTAAGGGTGTATGATGAGACATAATCAAAGATAATAAATTGGTTGTCAATTTACGCGAAAAACCCTCAACAAATATTAAGTGTTTTCCTTCCATTGAGTGATTCATTCTCAAGATCCAAGATTGGCACTGGTTTGTTGGCCAAAGTCAATATCTTTGTCCATCACGGATGTGTTGAATCATGAAGGCTTTGTTCCATATCGTATGTCTTGTCCAAGTTGTGATTTGTTGGCCAAAGTCAAGATCATTTCTTGTCCATCGACATCGATAACGAAGCTTTCCAAAGTCAATGGGTCCCGTTTAACTGGAATCATTAAGCTTGTTGTGCCAAAGCCAAGGCTTAGTTGATTCAGAGGAAAAGATTAGGTAATATATTGGATATATTGGCATATACTGGATATATGTTTCGGACTTGGAGGTCCACCTACTGGATCTATGAATTGGATGAGATCCAATTGATCTTAGAGATATACCTAGTTAAATTTTATACAACTTATTGGCCAAAGTCAAGGTTGTGTATCTTTTAACGGGATCCTAGCCCACTAGGAAACTAGGTTTCCCGAGTACTCCACAGAGGGTTAGAGGCTCGCCGAAAAATAGTGGGAGGCAAGTATTAAATTTACAATTTCGTTTAGATACTTGCCAATACGTGCTCATTTTTATTTTTCATCATTAATTTTAAATATATTAGTTGGACTAATATTCAATTGTTGTTTTAATTAAACAGTTGGACTGTATTCAAACTATTTCATTTGTTGTTGGTTATATAATTGGATTATAGTAATCAATACATTTGAATATAACCAATCAATTGTAGTTGATTATATAGTTAGACTATAGTAATCATTATATTTAATTGTACCTGAAATCGTTGATTGGATAGTTGGACTATAGCAATCAAGATGACTGAAAGATTAGCGTCAAATGACATAATCCTAGGGAAAATATCTTTAACGACTTTAATTTTCAGATTGGGAGTAGAGCCTCTCGAGCATGAGCCCGAAGTTGAGCGAATAGTAGAGCATGAGCTTAGGAAGACTCATTCTGATGATAACTTTAGTGCTCAATTCGTTATACATAGCTGGAGCTTCTTAAAAGGACATATCCCAAGTTGTCTGCCTAAACTGTGGCAAACGGGGTCACTAGAAGTGTGACTGTCGTATGGACAAGGCAGACATGAAGGAGTGAAAGCGGGACAAGGTTCCGGATTCAAGAATGTTTGTTATAAACATGTTCACTAATGGTTTTAAAATTAGATTTTTGATACTAGATGTGGTACATGAATATATGTACTGATGTGCGGGATCTGCTAATAAGCAAGAAACTGGCTTCAGATGAGATCGACCTACAAGTCGGAAACAGGACGAGAGTCGCTGTTTTGGCCATAGAAACCTAAGTTTTGGAACTTCCATTTGGGCATGTACTTAAACTATGAGACTGTTATAATGTATCTAGTTTGACTAGGAACATTATCTCTGTATCTAGTTTAACCCATTGCAGGTATACATTTGTATTCCAGAACACAATGTGTTTTGTTTATAAAGATGATATTGAGATATACACATTAGATGTGAATAACAGTATTTATATTTTGAATATAAATGAATCTCAAACATATAACATGACAAACAAATAGCTCAAATTGAGTAAATCAAATGAGACTTGTTTGTGGCATTTTCATCTAAGATGCATTAACAAGATTCGTATATCCACACTTTCGAAGAGTGAATACTTGGACGGATATGATTCTAATTCAAATGATGTCTACGAATCTAGTTTATTAGGCAAATTGCCTAAAACACCTTTTACTTGGTAAAAGTGCAAATGCCACCAATCTGTTTGCCCTCGTTCATATTGACGTAAGTGGGCCCACTCTAGCTAGGCTAGGTGGTTATGAATACTTCATAACCTTTACGGATGTGGCATCGCGTTACGGGTATGTGTATCTTATGAAACACAAGTTAGAAACTTATGAGTAATTCAAAGAGTTTCGACACGAAGTATAGAAAAATAGACCGGTAAAAGTATTAGAACATTGCGGTCAGACCATGATGGACAATACTTAAACAGATGAGTCACTCTGAGCTACCAAATTCCTTCTGAGGATACGCATTAAATAGTGCAGTACTTATTTTGAATAAGGTTCCATGAAAATCTGTTAGACATACTTCATATTAGATATGAATAAGAAAGAAACCGGGTTTCTCATTCCTAAAGATTTGGGAATGCTGGGCATACGTTTGGATGATACCAAACTGGAACCCAAATCGGATAAGTGCCTATTTGTAGGTTATCCTAGGGAAACCAAAGTATAGTACTTATACAACTCACAAGAGAACAATGTAATTGTTGCTCTCCATGCGGTTTTCCTAAGAGGAATTCCTATATCCCAACCCGAGCCCAAAGTGTGTTGGTTAGCCAACCAAATTTTGAATTAATGGGTGGGACCCATGACTTACATCAATTGTCAACAATTGATGTAAGTGGTTGGCAATAAATTAAATTAGATTTGATACACATCATACCTACCTAGTAATAAAGAATTAAAAAATTTTGAAAAATCTTTATTAATTCTCTCTCTCCTGGCCGAGCAAAAAAAGTGTATGGCCACTGTGATTAATGGCCGAATTGGGCCTCAAATTTTATTGGATAGCCATTTTGACTTCTCTGACAATTTATTAAATGAAAGCAACACTTTTGCTTTATTTTTGGTTTTAGAAATCAAAATGGCTAATTGGCCTATGTATGAAATCAATTCATTTTTTTACTCTGATTTGGTCAAAATTTGCTTTCTCTCTCTCTTTGAAATGGCCGAATGATAAAGAGCAAATAGCTCTCTGGTTCTATTTTATTTTTTGGCCGAAAAGATCAAAGGCAATTTGCCCTCTATTTCTTTAAGTCTTTGAAGACTTGGCCGAGAGGCACTTCCTCTAGCGAATGGCCGATTATTTCTCTCTCTCTTTAGGGCAAATTTGCTTCTCATTGGGAGATCAAATTTGTTCCATTGGTTCTTGCTAGCACATATGGAGTCAAATAATGGTGATAGGGATACTCACCAATGAGCTTGAAAGCTTCAACATCCATAAAAGTTTTGAACTCAAGCCGATCAATGTAAGTCCTCCGCAACTTATTTTTTATTTTTTCACACACGAATCACGCTTAGAGATCCCGTGGCATGTCTATGACACTTACAATGGTATCAGAGCAAGATCTAAGCATGATTTAATTTCTATGGTTTGTAGACTTTATTAGGGATTTTTGCTTGGAGCTTGTAAATGCCTAAATTGGTTGTTTGGTTGAGTTTATGTGATGTTACATTGGATTTGTATATCATTGGATTTGTGATAAATTGATTAGATCAAAAATCCCCAAAATCCATGCTTGGCTGAAAATTACCCTATGAAGCTCATGGTTAAATTTTGAATTAGACTATTGGATATATTGATTCACATGAAATTGAATGTTAATTGTTGATTTAATTAGATTGAAATCAAAATTGGATGTTAATTTCAAGTATTGCCGTGAGTATGAAGCATGTTGGAATGGATTGATTGTGCTTTAATTTGTGTTGGACATAAATTAAAATGTTAAGCATGATTAATTAGATTAATTAGTGTTTTGGAAATACTAGATTAATTAATTATTTGTGTTAATTACACTTGAATTGAATTAATATGTAATTTGGAATAATGTATTAATTTAATTTGTTGTATTTGGGCTATTGGGTTTGGTTTGGGCCAAATTTTAGTCTTAGATTATATTTGGGCCTAAACCATTTCCATAAAGTCCAAATATGACAATTGGGTCTTTAATAATTTAATTGGGCCTAATGAGCCAAAATTGATTCTATGGCATAGGGTGATTCCTAAATGGGCCAAGGCTTTTGGGTTTGATCCATAATGGCCAAAGCCCATGCCTAAAGAATTAATTAAAAGCCCATTAGACTTTAATTGAATAGTATTGGATACTAATTGGGCCTTTGAGACCCATCAAGATTGGATTGGAATCCAAGTCTTTAATGCACATATAAGTGTAATTATTTAATTTGGAATTAAATATGAATTAGTATTGGATATAATTTAAATTGGATTTAAAATTGTAGTTCGATATAATTCAAGAATACTTACTTTAAGTATTTATTCTTAAACGAGTTTGACTCGAGTAAATCAAATCGTTGTATGAAAATTGGATGGTCATTAATCAAAGATTAATTAATTGGATTAGATTGATTGAATAACATGTTTTGTGTGAATACTTGGATGTATGTATGAATAATGTATATCAGATGGATATTAGAAGGGTGAGGGCAATTTTGGAATTGTTGTAATAAATTTAGAATTTATTAATTGGACCTGCGTGTCCAGCCTATTACCTCTTTTCTCATTGTATTTCTCATCTCACCAATTCCCCTCAATGTAAATGAGGTTTCTTTATTATTTTTTTTTTTTTGAGAAAAAATGAGGTTTCTTTATAAGTATTATGTAATTGGGTAGAAGTAAGAATAGTGCTAGCGGAAGAGGAAATAGAGAGATTTGTTCTAGGAACAAATTGTATTATATATCCATCTGCATATCATTATTAATTTATTTTGCGACTTATTATGCTTTTAGAATGCATTCTTAAGGTGTATGATGAGACATAATCAAAGATAATAAATTGGTTGCCAATTTACGCGAAAAACCCTCAACAAATATTAAGTGTTTTCCTTCCATTGAGTGATTCATTCTCAAGATCCAAGATTGGCACTGGTTTGTTGGCCAAAGTCAATATCTTTGTCCATCACGGATGTGTTTGAATCATGAAGGCTTTGTTCCATATCGTATGTCTTGTCCAAGTTGTGATTTGTTGGCCAAAGTCAAGATCATTTCTTGTCCATCGACATCGATAACGAAGCTTTCCAAAGTCAATGGGTCCCGTTTAACTGGAATCATTAAGCTTGTTGTGCCAAAGCCAAGGCTTAGTTGATTCAGAGGAAAAGATTAGGTAATATATTGGATATATTGGCATATACTGGATATATGTTTCGGACTTGGAGGTCCACCTACTGGATCTATGAATTGGATGAGATCCAATTGATCTTAGAGATATACCTAGTTAAATTTTATACAACTTGTTGGCCAAAGTCAAGGTTGTGTATCTTTTAACGGGATCCTAGCCCACTAGGAAACTAGGTTTCCCGAGTACTCCACAGAGGGTTAGAGGCTCGCCGAAAAATAGTGGGAGGCAAGTATTAAATTTACAATTTCGTTTAGATACTTGCCAATACGCGCTCATTTTTATTTTTCGTCATTAATTTTAAATATATTAGTTGGACTAATATTCAATTGTTGTTTTAATTAAACAGTTGGACTGTATTCAAACTACTTCATTTGTTGTTGGTTATATAATTGGATTATAGTAATCAATACATTTGAATATAACCAATCAATTGTAGTTGATTATATAGTTAGACTATAGTAATCATTATATTTAATTGTACCTAAAATCGTTGATGGGATAGTTGGACTACAGCAATCAAGATGACTAAAAGATTAGCGTCAAATGACATAATCTTAGGGAAAATATCTTTAACGGCTTTAATTTTCAGATCGGGAGTAGAGCCTCTCGAGCATAAGCCCGGAGTTGAGCGAATAGTAGAGCATGAGCTTAGGAAGACTCATTGTGATGATAACTTTAGTGCTCAATTCGTTATGCATAGCTGGAGCTTCTTAAAAGGACATATCCCAAGTTGTCTGCCTAAACTATGGCAAACGGGGTCACTAGAAGTGTGATTGTCGTATGGACAAGGCAGACATGAAGGAAGTGAAAGCGGGACAAGGTTCCGGCTTCAAGAATGTTTGTTATAAACATGTTCACTACTGGTTTTAAAATTGGATTTTTGATACTAGATGTGGTACATGAATATATGTACTGATGTGCGGGATCTGCTAATAAGCAAGAAACTGGCTTCAGATGAGATCAACCTATAAGTCGGAAACAGGACGAGAGTCGCTGTTTTGGCCGTAGAAACCTAAGTTTTGGAACTGCCCTTTGGGCATGTACTTAAACTAGGAGACTGTTATAATGTATCTAGTTTGACTATGAACATTATCTCTGTATCTAGTTTAACCCGTTGCAGGTATACCTTTGTATTCCAGAACACAAGGTGTTTTGTTTAGAAAGATGATATTGAGATATACACATTAGATGTGAATAACAGTATTTATATTTTGAATATAAATGAATCTCAAACATATAACATGACAAACAAATAGCTCAAATTGAGTAAATCAAATGAGACTTGTTTGTGGCATTGTCATCTAAGATGCATTAACAAGATTCGTATATCCACACTTTCGAAGAATAGATACTTGGACGGATATGATTCTAATTCAAATGATGTCTACGAATCTAGTTTATTAGGCAAATTGCCTAAAACACCTTTTACTTGGTAAAAGTGCAAATGCCACCGATCTGTTTGCCCTCGTTCATAATGACGTAAGTGGGCCCATGTCTAACTAGGCTAGAGGTGGTTATGAATACTTCATAACCTTTACGGATGTGGCATCGCATTACGATTATGTGTATCTTATGAAACACAAGTTAGAAACTTTTGAGTAATTCAAAGAGTTTCGACACGAAGTATAGAAAAACAGACCGGTAAAAGTATTAGAACATTGCGGTCAGACCATGATGGACAATACATAAACAGATGAGTCACTCTGAGCTACCAAATTCCTTCTGAGGATACGCATTAAACAGTGCAGTACTTATTTTGAATAAGGTTCCATGAAAATCTGTTAGAAATACTTCATATTAGATATGAACAAGAAAAAACTGGGTTTCTCATTCCTGAAGATTTGGGAATGCTGGGCATACGTTTGGATGATACCAAACTGGAACCCAAATTGGATAAGTGCCTATTTGTAGGTTATCCTAGGGAAACCAAAATATAGTACTTATACAACTCACAAGAGAACAATGTAATTGTTGCTCTCCATGCGGTTTTCCTAAGAGGAATTCCTATATGCAGTGGTAAGTGGGAGGAAAGTAAAACTCGATGAAAATCGGAGTAATATTGTTCCAGGCACCGAGTCCTCATGGAACATCAACAGTTCATCAGGATTGAAACTGTACTAATAATCTTCGAATACACAAGAACCGCGTAGGTCGTAGAGAGTCAGAAAACAACTTGGGAGGTATGGGTTTTTGATCTCACCTCATGTAGACCTCAATCTTATTGAGGAAAATGAACTGGCTACGTATAAGGAAGTGATACAAGGTATCGACTCCTTTTATGGCAAATTGCCATGAAGTCCGAAATGGATTTCATGTATACCAACCAAGTTTGGACACTGGTTGATGTACCATAAGGCATTGTGCCTATTGGTACTATATGTGTCTTCAAGAAAGACATACATGGATGGCAACATACAAATGTACACAGCTAGGCTTGTACATAAAGGGTATCGTCAACGATATAGTGTCGACTACGACGAACCTCTTTCACTTGTTGCCATGATTAAATCTATTTGGATAATGCTTGCTATAACTGCATATTTCGTTTATGAAATATGATAGCTGGATGCCAAAACCGTTTTCCTTAATGGAAACCTTTTGGAGGATGTTTGTATGCAACATCCTGACGGTTTTGTCGTGCCAAAACATGCAAACAAGGTTTGCAAGTTAAATCGATCCATTTATGGATTGAAGCAAGCATTGCGTTCTTGGAACCACCGCTTTGATAAGATCATAATGGTATATGATTTCATTCAAAATGAATATGATTCTTGTGTATATAAGAAGGTTAGTGGGAGCGCACTGACAATGAATGTCCTATAAGTTGATGATGTATTGCTTCTTAGCAATAACATTCCCATACTAAAATCGGTGAAAGCTTGGCTTTCATGAAAAATTCTCCATATAATACCTGGGAGAAACATGCTTTATTCTAGAAATAAAGATCTACTGGGATAGATTTAGAAAGTTGCTGACACTCTCTCAGTGTTTGTGCATTTTGATATGTACATGGCCTGATGTCTCATATGCTTTGAGAACACGTAGACACAATCAGGCCAATCTAAGTGATGGTCACTAGATTGATGTAAAAAAAACATTCTTGAGTATCTTGGACGAACTAATGATGCTTTCTTAAAATATGGGGAAATGAGAACTTGAAGTGACTAGGTACACCACTGCAAGTTTCCAAACCGATAAAAAGACTGTAAATTGTAATAAGGGTACATATATAGTTTGAATTACGGAACAGTAAGCTAAAAATCTTCCAAGCAAGATATTGTTGCCGAATAAACGACAAAAGCGGAACATTACTGCAGCTGAGGCAATAATAGATGAATTTTGGATCTATAAAATTCCTAATTAGATTAGGAGTAGTTCTGTTAGCAGCTGAGCTAGGCTACAACACAGGCTAAGGAACCGCGGTCTCATCAACGATCCAAGTATATACTTCAACTATTTCATCTGATTCGTAAGATCATACATCGTGGCGATGTGATGATCGAATAAATCACATCAGATGATAACCTTAAGAAACCGCTGATGAAAGTTGTTTCTCAGCAGAAGTTTGAGCGACCCGTACATAGTTCAGGTGTAGGACACTTGATTAATTGGCTATAGGCCAAGTAGGAGATTGTTGGACAATTATGACCAATAGCATCACTATTTGTACAGAACATGGTGTTGTTGTACAAATTAACTATGTGACAAAGGAAATTGCTCTTTTATCATTTGTAATTGGATTACCTGGATATATAAATGATAAAAGTCCTTATGATTAGTTCCGGATTAATAAGATATGAGACAGTATTAATCCACTAAGGTTTAATCATTAAATATCCCTAGTCGTAGTATTATCGAGACTGGACATCGATAATGCGAAATAAGCTAGTTTTACACTTGTGCGTGTTATGGAAGCGTAACGGCATAGTTCTCATATATTTGGGTATTGGATACTCATGCAAGTGTAATAGGAGGTTCTGTTTACCGATGGTATGGAAACAGCTTCGCTCTGGATAGACCCATCGGAATCCCATTGGTAGTATGACTATGTGTCTATGGGAATCCGAATCAGGGTAGGTGTATTGGGTCTTAACCTGAGACTTGCATCGCTAATACTTGCGACAATCAATATACTTTGGTTTTGGTCGTCTGGGGCTTTAACAAGTTCTGAGTACGCCTCTTCTGGGTATACTGAGAATTGTAGTGTATTGGGTGTGATGTCAAGACGGAAGTATCACTTCAGTCATATAGAGATGATGATCACGCATGGATACAGAACTGGTACTCTAAGTGCTATAGCCATCGGGGAAGTATGACTATGTCATGACTTTCCGATCATAAAGAGACTAGTTGCTAGTGATCCGATATATGCTTCGTACGTGGCAGACACAATTCCAGCCCCAGACCTAGCATGTGACATCCGATACTGGATCGTAATACGCAATACTACATATACTACGCCTGACAAAGATCTTGTATTCTGTAGCAGAATATTTCTGGAGAATTGGGTAGGCACGGTGCTTTGCTAGAAGCCAACCATGTCTTGTAAATCGGTAAGTATGTGGTACCGGGTACGCACGTGTTCGGATAGTCCGATGACCGTATTTACTGCCAACATATCCAGTGATCTCTTGGGTCGCATCCCAAAGATTCACCGATGATATTTGACTCGAACAATATTAATCTGTGATTAATTAAGAGAGAGAATATTAATCTGGGATTAATTTAGAGAGAGAAAATTAATCTATGATTAATTACGGCAAGAATTAATTTGGGATTAATTATCAGAGAAAGAATTAATCTGGGATTAATTGCGTCGAGAATTTATCTGGGATTAAATTCGTCGAGAGGAGAGAACGCGATTAATTTGGAATTAATCGGTAAAATAAATTTAATAGTTAAATTAGATTTTACTATTTAATTTATTTAATTGAGCTAAATAATATATTAGATATATTAATTGAAATTGGATTTCAACGAAATTAAAATTGGATTTTAATTCGTGCGCAGGAATTAATTCATAAGCGACTTTAATAATAATTTTGCGAGGCATAATTATTTAATTAAATTAGATTTAATTACGTCACGACGGAAAATTCATTTAATCAGATTAAACGAACCCGAGCCCAAAGTGTGTTGTGTTAGCCAACCAAATTTTGAATTAAATGGGTGGGACCCATGACTTACATCAATTGTCAACAATTGATGTAAGTGGTTGGCAATAAATTAAATTAGATTTGATACACATCATACCTACCTAGTAATAAAGAATTAAAAAATTTTGAAAAATCTTTTTTAATTCTCTCTCTCCTGGCCGAGCAAAAAAAGTGTATGGCCACTGTGATTAATGGCCGAATTGGCCTCAAATTTTATTGGATAGCCATTTTGTCTTCTCTGACAATTTATTAAATGAAAGCAACACTTTTGCTTTATTTTTGGTTTTAGAAATCAAAAAGGCTAATTGGCCTATGTATGAAATCAATTCATTTTTTTTTCTCTGATTTGGTCAAAATTTACTCTCTCTCTTTGAAATGGCCGAATGATAAAGAGCAAATAGCTCTCTGGTTCTATTTTATTTTTTGGCCGAAAAGATCAAAGGCAATTTGCCCTCTGTTTCTTTAAGTCTTTTGAAGACTTGGCCGAGAGGCACTTCCTCTAGCCAATGGCCGATTATTTTCCTCTCTCTGTAGGGCAAATTTACTTGTCCTTGGGAGATCAAATTTGTTCCATTGGTTCTTGCTAGCACATATGGAGTCAAATGATGGTGATAGGGATACTCACCCATAAGCTTGGAAGCTTCAACATCCATAAAAATTTTGAACTCAAACCGATCAATGTAAGTCATCCGCAACTTATTTTGATTTTATTCACACACGAATCACGCTTAGAGATCCCGTGGCATGTCTAGGACACTTACAGTAGTCAAGTCGGTCTTGAGTCGTTGTATGATTCTGGGATATGTAATTGGGCTCCCACAGTCTTAGTTTTATTTATTTGTATCATATGTATAATTTTAAATCGTGTTGAGCACGTAGTTGTTTGTTGTTATTTGTCTAATGTCAAGTCGGAGGCCTATTTATATATGAGTTGAGATTTGTCAGGCCGGATGCCTATTTTCATGAGTTGAGATTATTGCTTTTGAATTTAATATCAAGACACCTCGAGGTGCTGGACTTTGATCCAGATTTCATGATATGTAGCAGAGGTCATGCCAAAATTTAGTAGCATCAGAGGCTTATGGAGATGGGTTTTCATGTCTCCTGCCGGTAGAATCTTGACTTTAAGTGGGATATTACATTAATTTACATCATGAATTAATTATGCCAAAATATATAAAACCAACCATAAAGGTGGTGATAACATTTTTCTATAACAAGTCCAGTTAGGTACTCAATTATGCCAAAAATAAAAATAAAACCAGTCATATAGGGGTGATAAAGTTTGTCAATAATTAATTCAGATTTAAATTACTTATTTAGATTACAATTTATATATTATAATCTAAATAATATTAATCTATATTTTCATATTAAGAGTTTCACTCTTTACCCCAGTAGGAAGAAATTAGCTACTAATGATTTGAAGAAAAATATGCATAATTTTATTACCGAAAGAAAAAGAAATTACAAGAAAGCTTAAAAAATAAAACACACAAGATACTCTCTCCCAAATTCTACAAGAGAAATTTGGAATAAAGCATGAGAAAAATGAGAGGTGATCACCTCTATTTATAGCAGAAGTGCTAATCTCTCAATTATTAATTACAATTTTCCAAATCAAATACAAACAACAAACTTTTACTAATTTATTTTTTTCTTTTTCCTTTTTTGACTTTTTTATTATTATTTTTTTTTGTTGATAATTTTGCAAACATGATCACAATACATCTAAAGTGGATTATGATATTTCAACTTTTATTTTTTTATTTTCTATTTTTTTATTTTGTATTTTTTACTTTATTTTCTAATAATTAAAATTACATGCAATACACATTGAAGTCTTCACCAATTTCGATCGTGAAAACCTCAAAACTAGAAATTCTTGTAAACAACAAAGTTGTAGATATTTGAGCATTATTTCATCTGAAACTGGAATCGCCTCAATCTGATATAGGAGTAAACAGTTATGGCCAAATTACGAAAATTGCACAAGTTGGAATTTCCGAAATTGCACATTGTTAGTGTTAGTCTCTAATGTTGGACAGTTAAGACCAATAGCGTCACTATTTGTACAGATCATGGTGTTCTTGTACAAATTAACTATGTGACAGAGGAGATTGCTCTCTTATCATTTGTGATTAGATCACTAAGTTATATAAATGATAGGAGGCCCTTATGATCAGTTCCTGGATTGAGATGATATGAGACAGTATCAATCCACGAAGGTTTAATCATTAAATATCCCTAGTCAGAGTATTATCGAGATTGGACATCGATAATGCGGAAAAGACTTGTATTACACTTGTGCGCGTTGTGAGGTCATAACGGCATAGTTCTTATACATTTGGGTATAAGATACTCATGCAAGTGTAATAGGAGGTTGTGTTTTACCGATGGTACGGAAAACAGCTTCGCTATGGATAGACCCCTCGGAATTCCATTGGTAGTATGACTATGTGTAATCAGGGTAGGTGTATTTGGTCTTAACCTGAGACTTGCACCGCTAATACTTGCGACAATCAATATTCTTTGGTTTTAGGTCGTCCAGGGCTTTAACAGGTTCTGTGTACGCCTCTGCTGGGTATATTGAGAATCGTAGTGTGTTGGGTGTGATGTCGAGATGGAAGTATCACTCCAGTCATAGTGGAGATGATGATCACGTAGGATACGGAACTCGTTCTCTTATATGCTGCAGCTATCGGGATATTATGACTAGGTCATGTTTATCCGATTATAGAGACTAGTTACCAGAGATCCGATATGTGCTTCGTACGGGGCATACACATTTCCAGCCCTAGGCCTTGCACGTGACATCCGATGCTGGATCGAAATACGCAATACTACGTATACTACGCCTGATATAGATCACATATTCCTGTAAGGATATTTCTGGAGAATTGGGTAGGCATGGCTCTTTGCTAGAAGCCAACCTTATCTTGTAAATCGGTACAAATGTAGTACTAGGTACTTACGTGTTCAGATAGTCCGACGACCGGATTTACTGCCAACATATCCGGGGATCTCATAGGTCGCTTCCCGAAGATTCACCGATGACGTATGACTCGCACTTTAATTAATCTGAGATTAATTAGATGTGAGAGAAAATTAATCTCGGATTAATTGCGGAGATATTTTATCTGGGATAAAATATCATTTAAAGAGATAGAACGATTAATTTGAAATTAATTGATAAAAATAATATATTCGATATATTATACGAAATTGGATTTCGACGCGGAATTGAAATTATATTTTAATTCGGGCGAACGAGTTAATTTAGAATTAATTCGTTAGCGACATGAATAGTGATTTTGCTAGGCATAATTATTTAATTACGTCGCAACGGAAAATTCGTTAATTTGGAATTAGCGAACCCAAGCCCGGGAGTGTTTGCGAGCGCACTCGCATTTCGAATTCAAGTGCGGCCCGCAAGTCACTTCAAGCGTCAAAATCATTAGTCACTTTGAGTGATGTGACAATTTGTCACTTGATTGATTGATGGAGGTGGTTGGCATTAAAGCCTTGACTTTTTGGAAAAAGCAAAATTGGTAAATGAATTTGAAAATTCATAAAGTGTATTAGATACACATTTTGCCACCAACCAACACAACTCACTCTCTCTTTCTTCCTCTCCCTCTCACGCCCAAAGGGCTGTTTATTCTCTTCTGTTTTCTGGTTTCTGCCGTGAATGGAATGAGAAGCAAGATGGTGTTTTGTGGCAAAATCACCAAGAGCTAGCACTCAAAAAAGAACATACAAATGTGATAGGGAACCGCACATTTGAGCATGGAATTTCATCACAAAGCTTGAAGCTTCAAGGATCATCCATGGCCGAATTTGAGGAACTTCAAAACAGCCCACTACCGAGCATCTTGGAGGAGGCAGAAAAGTTTTTGTTGTCCCTCACGTCGCTCAACCGCTCAATGTAAGTGTTCCGCAACTTCGTTGATGTATTCGCATTTTGTTTCTTTGCTTTAATCGATCCTCGGGACCTAATAGAAACCCAACAATGGTATCAGAGTGAGTTAAAACATGAAACTTGAAGTTAGGGTTAATATGGGTAAAATGAATTTGAGCATGATTTGATGAAATTGTTTGATTGAGTGTGCTTAAATGATGTTTAATTGAAGTTTGATTGGATCAATTTCATGAAAATATGATTGGATCAATTTTGCCTAAAAAGATTGGCTTGGCCGAATCTACTACTTGACCTAATGTCTTGGGATTTTTGTTTCGTTGATCATTGGATGACTTGAAACGATTGGGAATGTTGATTTAATGTTGATTGTGGATTTAATTGGATTGAAACCAAATCGGACATAAATTACCCCCATGAATGCCGAGACTAGTATGCATGAAAATGGGTTTGATTTTTGATCAATTGTGTTGGACACTAATTATTGATAATAAGCATGATTAATTAGGCTAATTGGTGTTTTGAAAATATTGATTTAGGTAATTAATTATTGCAATACACTTTGGTTAATTAGATTATAAATTTGGAATTTTGATAATTTAATTATTGGGCTTAAATGGATTTGGGCTTGAAATGTTGTAATTGGGCTAATTGGGCTTGGTTGTACCAAGATGGGTTTAGGCGAATTGGTTGGATCCAATTGGGCCCAAAACCACATCTATAAAGTCCAATTATGACTAATGGACCTTTAACTTTAATTGGGCCTAATGGGCCTAAATTGGTTTCTTGGCAAATAATGGTGATTCCTTTACATGGGCTTTAGTCTTTGGGTTTGACCCAAGTTGACCAAAAGTCCATGCCTTATGAAATTAATTAAAAGCCCATTGGACTTTAATTAAATTAACATTTGATGTTAATCGGGCTTTGAGACCCGTAGCGATTAGATTTAGAATCTAAGTCGTAAAGGTTCGTTAATAAAGTGTAATATTTAATTTGGAATTAAATACATGGATTAGTATTAAATACAATTTAAATTGGATTTAATGTTGTAGTTTAATTTAATTCAAGAATTCGTACTTTGAGTACTTATTCGCAAAATGAGTTGGACTCGCTCAAAATCAAATCGTTGTTTGAACATTGGATGGTCATTAATTATCAGATTAATTAATTGGATTAGATTGATTGATAACATGCTTGTGTGAATACATGGTTGCGATGCATGAATAATGTATATCAGATGGATATTAGATGGGTAGGGCAATTTTGGAAATTGTTGTAATAAATTTAGAATTTATTAATTGGACCTGCGCGTCCAGCCTATTACCTCTTTGACTCTATGTATTTCTATTCTCACCTATTCCCCTCAATATAAATGAGGTTTCTTTAGAAGTGTTATGTAACCGGTAGAAGTAATACATGTGCTAGCGGGACAGAGGAAATGGAGAGATTTGTTCTAGGAATAATGTGTTGAGTATCCATCCGCATATCATTATTATTTTATTATATGGCCTTATTATGTGTTTAGAATGCATGTTTAAGGGTGTATGATGATGAGACCTTAACAAAGATAATAAATTGGTTGCCAATTTGCACGCGAAAAATCCTCACAAAATATTAAGCGTTTTTCCATCCATTGATTGATTCTTACTCAAGATCCAAGACTGGCATTGGTTTGTTGGCCAAAGTCAAGACCTTTGTCCGTCGCGGATGTGTTTGAATCATGAAGGCTTTGTTCCATATTGGTGTCTTGTCCAAGTTGTGATTTGTTGGCCAAAGTCAATATCACTTCTTGTCCATCGACATTGATTACGAAGCTTTGCAAGGTCAATGGGTTCCGCTTAACTGGGATCACTAAGTTTGTTGTGCCAAAGCCAAGGCTCAGTTGATTTAGAGGAAAAAGGTTAGGCAATATATTGGATATATTGGCATATATAGGATATATGTTTCGGACTTGGATGTTCACTACTGGATCTAGGAATTGGATGGGATCCAATTGATCTTAGAGATCTACCTAGTTAATTATCATACAATTTGTTGGCCAAAGTCAAGATTGTGTGTTATTTAACGGGATCCTAGCCCACTAAGAAATAAGGTTTCCCGAGTACTCCACAGAGGGTTAGAGGCTCTCCGAAAATTAGTGGGAGCCAAGTATTAAATTTGCAATATTCGTTTAGTTACTTGCTATACACGCTCATTTCAAATATTTCGTCAAATAAATTAATATATTAGTTGGACTAATATTTAATGTTGTTTTAAATTAAACAGTTGGACTGTATTCAAACTATTTCATTTATAGTTGATTATATAATTGGATTATAGTAATCAATATATTTGAATTAACTATTTCAATTAATAGTTGATTTTATATTTGGATTATAGTAATCAATATAATTGAATTTAACCAATTAAATTATAGTTGATTATATAGTTAGACTATAGTAATCATTATAATAAATAGTACCTAAAATCGTTGATTAAATTGTTGGACTATTAAAATCAAGATAACTGAAAGATTAACGTTTAGAACATAATCCTGGGTGAAAATGTATTTAAACGACTTTAATTTTCAAATTGGGAATAACATATCAGGATAGTCCTGAAAACTAAGAAGTTACTTTATTTGATAAAATAACATCTTAGGCCTAAGCCTGGAGTTAAGCAAATAGTAGAACATGATATTTGGAATATTCATGTGATGATAACTTTAGTGCTTAATCCATTATGCTTGCCAAATAGACTCTTTAATTTCTTAATCAGAACTAAGAATTAGATCCTTATAGTATGATATTGAAATTGAAGGATCTTCATAGATCTATCCTTAGATCTTAGAAGTACTAAATTGCAATAGAAAACTCTTGGAGAGTTAATGGCTATACTCAAGTAGACAAAGCCAAAGTTTGCAATAGGGCAAAGAAGCGCAAGGCGCATCTTATTTTGACATTCTAGAAGGCCAAGGCTTGGCCGAAGGCTTCTAGGGTGTGGAAAAGGGCAAAGGCAAAATCATTATAATCTTCTGGGAAGATAAATGACATATCCCACGATGTCTACCTAAACTGTGGCAAACGGGGTCACTGAATCGTGACTACCGTATGGACAAGGTAGACATGAAGGAATTGAAGACGAGGCAAGGCATCGACTTCAAATATGTTTGTCATAAATATGTTCACTACTAGTATTAAAATTGGATTTTAGATACTAAATGTGGTACATATATATGTACTGATGTGCAGAATCTGCTAATTAGTAGGATACTGACTTCAGATGAGATTGATCAATGAATTGGAAATGAGACGACAGTCGCTGCTTTAACCGTAGAACCTAAGTTTAGGAACTACCCTTCGGGTATGTACTTAAATTAAGAAACTGTTACAATGTAACTAGTTTGACTAGAAACATTATCTCTATATCAGGGTTTACCCGTTGCGGGTATACCTTTATATTCTAGAACACTAAAGTGTTTTAATTTATAAAGATGATATTGAGATAACACATTAGATGTGAATAACAGTATTTATATTTTGAATATAAATAAATCTCAAACGTATGACATGACAAACAAATAGCAAACTGATTTGATCAATTGAGACTTATATGTGGCATTGTTGTCTGGGACACAATTAACAAGACTCGTATATCCACACTTTTGAAGAGTGGATACTATGACGGATTTGATTCTATTCAAATGAAGTCTACGAATCTAGTTTATTGGGCAGAGTGCCTAAAACACCTTTACTTGGTAAAAGTGCAAGTGCCACCGATCTGTTAGCCCTCGTTCATAGTGACGTAAGTGGGCCCATATCTATCTAGGCTAGAGGTAGATATGAATGTTTCGTGACCTTTACGAATGTGGCATCGCGTTATGGTTATGTGTTTCTTTTAAAACACTAATCGGAAACTTTTGATAAAATCAAAGAGTTTTGACAAGAAGTAGACAAATAGATCGGCTAAAGTATAAAACCATCACAGTTAGACCATGATGAAAATACTTAAGCAATAAGTTTCTCAAATACTTGAAAGAGTATAGTATTCTTTCAATGAGGATTCCTCCTGGAACACGTCAGTTTGACGGTGTGTCCGAACAGAGAAACCGAATTCTGTTGGACATGATAAGGTTAATCATGAGTCGCTCTAAGCTACCATTTCCTTCAACGAATAAGCATAAACAGTGCAAAACTTATTTTGAATAAGGTTCCATACAAATCTGTTTGACAGACTTCATATTAGATATAAACAGGAAAGAAACCGGGTTTTCTAATTCCTAAACATTTGGGAATGCTAGGCATATGTTTGGATGATACCAAACTAAAACCCAATTGGATAAATGCCTAATTGTAGTTATCCTAGGGAACCTAAGTATATTACTTATACAATTCACAGAGAACAATTTAATTGTTGCTCGCCGCCATGCGGTTTTCCTAAGAGGAATACCTATATGCAGTGGTAAGTGGGAGGAAAGTAAAACTCGATGAAATCGGAGTAATACTGTTCCAGGCACCTAGTCCTCAATGGAACAAAAATAGTTCATCAAGGATGAAACTATACCAGTAATCTTCGAATACACAAGAACCACGTAAGTCGGAGAGAGTCAGAAAGCAACATGAGGTATGGGTTTCTGATCTCACCTCATAAAGATGTCAATCTTATTGAGGAATACGAACTGACTACGTATGAGGAAGTGATACAAGGTATCGACTCCCTATTATGGCAAAGTGCCATGAAGTCCAAAATGGATTCAATGTATACCAACCAAGTTTAGATATTAGTTGTTGTACTGCAAGGCATTGTGCCTATTGGTACTATATGAGTCTTCTAGGGAGACATACATGGAAGGCAACATACCAACGTATTAAGCTAGGCTTGTAGCGAAAAGGTATCGTAATCAATATTGTGTCGATTACGACGAAACCTTTTACCAGTTGCCACGGTAAATCCATTTGGATAATGTTGCTGACGCTGCATGTTTCATTTATGAAATATGACAGCTGAATGGGAAAATCGCTTTCCTTAAACGAAAACCTTTTGGAGGATGTTTACAAAATTCTGACGGTTTTGTCGTACCAAAACTAGCAAACAAGGTTTGCAGGTTATTCGATCCATGTATGGATTGAAGCAAGCATTGAATTCTTAGAATTTTCGTTTTGATGTACTCATAATGGTGTATGATTTAATTCGAAACAAAAATGATTCTTGTGTATATATGAAGGTTAGTGGGAGCGCACTGACTGGGAAAGTCCTATATAATGATGACATGTCATTTCTTGGAAATGACATTCCCATAATATAATCGGTGAAAGCTTGGCTTTCATGAAAATTCTCCGTAGAATTCTTGGGAGAAACAACTTTTATTCTAGGAATAAAGATCTACTGGATATATCTAAAAGTTGTTGACACTCTCCGAGAACTCGTACATTGAAATAAATGTACTTGACCTGATGTCTCATACGCTTTGAGCATATGGAGTCACGATCAGGCCAATCCAAGTGATAGTCATTGGATTGATGTTAAGAACATCATTGAGTATCTTAGAGGAACTAAGGATGCTGTCTTATACTATGGAGAATGAGAACTTGAAGTGACTGGGATCAATACTGCAAGTTTCCTAACCGATATAAACGACTATAAGTCGTAACAATGGTACTATACAGTTTGAATAATGGAACAATGAGCTGGAAATCTTCCAAACAATATATTGTTGCCGAATAAACAACAAATACGGGTTATTGCTGTGGCTGAGGCAGCAATAGAAGCCATTTGGGTCGATCATAAATCCTAATCAGATTAGGAATAGTTCTGTTAGTAGCTGAGCTAAGTTTCACAGCACAGGCTAAATAATTAATGGTCTCATCAACGATCCAGATAATACTTTGACTATTCATCTGATTCGTTCGGATCATACATCGTGGCGATGTGATGATCGTATAAATCGCATCAGATGATAATCATGCAAATCCGCTGACGAAAGTCTTTTCACAGTAGTTTGAGCCAACCGTACATAGTTCGGGTGTAAGACACTCGAGTGACTGGCTATAGGCCAAGTGGGAGATTGTTGGAATTTTATGACCCATAGCGTCACTATTTGTACAGATCATGGTGTTGTTGTACAAATTAACTATGTGACAGAGGAGATTGCTCTCTTATCATTTGTGATTAGATCACAAAGATATATAAATGATAGGAGGTCCTTATGATTAGTTCCTGGATTGAGATGATATGAGACAGTATCAATCCACGAAGGTTTAATCATTAAATATCCCTAGTCAGAGTATTATCGAGATTGGACATTGATAATGCGGAAAAAACTAGTATTACACTTGTGTGCGTTGTGAGGGCATAACGACATAGTTCTCATATATTTGGGTATAGGATACTCATGCAAGTGTAATATAAGGTTGTGTTTTACCGATGGTACAGAAACAGCTTCGCTCTGGATAGACCCCTCGGAATTCCATTGGTAGTATGACTATGTGTCTATGGAAGTCCGAAATAAGGGTAGGTGTATTTGGTCTTAACCTGAGACTTGCACCGCTAATACTTGCGACAATCAATATGCTTTGGTTTTAGGTTGTCCAGGGCTTTAACAGGTTCTGTGTACGCCTCTGCTAGGTATATTGAGAATCGTAGTGTGTTGGGTGTGATGTCGAGATGGAAGTATCACTCCAGTCATAGTGGAGATGATGATCACGTAGGATACAGAACTCGTTCTCTTATATGCTGCAGCTATTGGGATATTATGACTAGGTCATGTATATCCGATTATAAAGACTAGTTACCAGAGATCTGATATGTGCTTCGTACGGGGCAGACATATTTCCAGCCCCAAGCCTTGCACGTGACATCCGATGCTGGATCGAAATACGCAATACTACGTATACTACGCCTGATATAGATCACATATTCCTATAAGGATATTTCTGGAGAATTTGGTAGGCATTGCACATTGCTAGAAGCCAACCTTGTCTTGTAAATCGGTACAAACATAGTACTAGGTACTTATGTGTTCGGATAGTCCGACGACCGGATTTACTGCCAACATACCCGGGGATCTCATGGGTCGCTTCCCGAAGATTCACCGATGACGTATGACTCGCACTTTAATTAATCTGGGATTAATTAGATGTGAGAGAAAATTAATCTGGGATTAATTGCAGAGATATTTTATCTAGGATAAAATATCATTTAAAGAGAGAGAACGATTAATTTGGAATTAATCGATAAAAATAATATATTTGATATATTATGCGAAATTGGATTTCGACGCGGAATTGAAATTAGATTTTAATTCGGACGAATGAGTTAATTTAGAATTAATTCGTTAGCGACGTGAATAGTGATTTTGCTATGCATAATTATCGCAACGGAAAATTCGTTAATTTGGAATTAGCGAACCCGAGCCCGGGAGTGTTTACGAGCGCACTCGCATTTCGAATTCAAGTGCGGCCTGCAAGTCATATCAAGCGTCAAATCATTAGTCACTTTGAGTGATGTGACAATTTGTCACTTGATTGATTGATGGAGGTGGTTGGCATTAAAGCCTTGACTTTTTGGAAAAAGCAAAATTGGTAAATGAATTTGTAAATTCATAAAGTGTATTAGATACACATTTTGCCACCAACCAACACAACTTACTCTCTCTTTCTTCCTCTCCCTCTCACGCCCAAAGGGAAGTTTATTCTCTTCTGTTTTCTAGTTTCTGCCGTGAATGGAATGAGAAGCAAGATGGTATTTTTGTGGCAAAATCACCAAGAGCTAGCACTCAAAAGAGAACATACAAAGGTGATAGGGAACCGCACATGTGAGCATGAAATTTCATCACAAAGCTTGGAGCTTTAAGGATCATCCATGGCCGAATTTGAGGAACTTCAAAATAGCCCACTGCCGAGCATCTTGGAGGAGACAGAAAACTTTTGTTGTCCATCGCGTCGCTCAACCGCTCAATGTAAGTGTTCCGTAACTTCGTTGATGTATTCGAATTTTGTTCTTTGCTTTAATCGATCCTCGGGACCTAATAGAAACCCAACATCTAAGACATGCCACAAGATCCTAAACATGATTATATGTGTGAAAATTACAAGAAAAGTGGCGGAATCACTTACATTGTAATTTGGAGAAATTTCGAAATTTCTTCTTTGGATGAAGCTCCAAGCTTGTTGTTTATGCCTTGGGTGAGTTTCCCTATCACCTTATTTGACTCCTCCAAGTGCTAGCTTTGATGAAATTTTTGAAGTAAAATTTCACTACTAAATGAGATAAGAATCGGAAATGGTGGGAAGAAGAGAGGAGAGTGTGTTGTTTCCAAAACTTGGTTGTTTTTGTGTTAAAATGATGCATTTAATTTTAAGCCAACTACTTACATCAACAATAGACATTTGATGTAAGTCATGTGGTCCCACCACATTTTAAATTCAAAATTTGAGTTGGCTTATTCAACACACAACTTGACTTGGGCCCACCAAAGTCAAAGATATTTTGTGTTCTCAAAACATAAAAAGACACACACAAAGTCTCGAGCAATATTATCGGGTTCGTTTAATTCCAATTAAACAAATTTTTCGTCTCGCCATAATTAAATCCAATTTAATTAAATAATTATGCCTCGCAAAATTATTACGATAGTCGCTTTCAAATTAATTTTAAATTAATTCGTTCGCCCGAATTAAAATCCAATTTTAATTTCGTATTGAAATCTGATTTCAATTAATATATCTGATATATTATTTTAGCCACAAATAAATAAATTAAATAGAAAAATCCAATTTAACTATTAAATTTATTTTATCGATTAATTCTAAATTAATCGCGTTCTCTCTTTTATACGAAGTTAATCCCAGATTAATTCTTGCCGTAATTAATCACAAATTAATTTTCTCTCTCATAATTAATCTCAGATTAATTCTATCTGAGTCAAATGTCATTGGTGAATCTTTGGGAAGCGACCCAAGAGATTCCTGGATATGTTGACAGTAAATACGGTTATCGAACTATCTGAACATATGCGTACCCCGTACCATATTCTCACCGATTTACAAGACATGGTTGGCTTCTAGCAAAGCATCGTGCCTACCCAATTCTCCAGAAATATTCATCGAGGAATATCATATGTATCAGGCGTAGTAATACTAATATTATGTAATACGTAATACGATCCAGTATCGGATGTCACATGCTAGGCCTATGGCTAGCTCTGTGTCTAATCTCCAGTATCGGATCCCGAGTAACTAATCTCTGTAATCGGGAAATCATGACCTAGTAATACTATCCCGATAGCTGCAGCTTTTGGAGTACTAGTTTCGTATCCTGTGTAACCATCATCTCTATATGACTGAAATGATACTCTCATCTTGACATCACATCCAATACACTACGATTCTCAGTAAACCCAATACAGGCGTACACATAACCTGTTAAAGCTCCAGATGACCAATACTAAAGTAAACTGATTGTCGCAAGTAATAGCGACGTAAGTCTCAGGTTAAAGATCACATACACCTACCCTGATTCGGATTCCCATAGACACATAGTCTACTACCAATGGGATTTCGAGTGGGTCTATCCAGAGCGATCTGTTCTCGGTCCAACGACTAACAAAACCTCTTATTACACTTGCATAAGTATCCAATACCCAAATATATGAGAACTATACCGTTAAGCTTCCATAACACGCACAAGTGTAATACTAGTCTATTCCGCATTATCAATGTCCAGTCTCGATAATACTTCAACTAGGGATGTTTAATGATTAAACCGTTCGTGGATTAATACTGTAGAAATATCTTATTAATCCAATTTAACCATATGGACTTTTATCATTAATAAATATCCAAGTAATCTAATTACAATAATGATAAAATAGCAATTTCCTTTTGTCACATAAATAATTTGTATAAAAACACAATGTTCTTTACAAATAGTGATGTTATGGATCATAATTGTCCAACAGTTAGAACGCCCTTCCAAGTTTACGGCCTCCAAAATCCAAATATCACATCCATTTTTCTAGTTATGTATCCAATGTATTATTTCACCTACATAAGAAATAAAAATCACAATAAAAATATATAAAATATATAAAATATAATTTAATTATTATTTTACAAACGTGATAAATTAAGAGGATTAATGAAATTATAAGTGTAAAATGATTAGTTTCTCTTTTATTAACTGTACATTTTTTAATGTTCATCAATTAATTTAATTTTATAACTTTAATATATAGTCTCCACGTGGCATGATGAGGAGGTTTAAAAATGTTAACATATCCAAGATATTATTTCACCTACATAAGAAATAAAAATCACAATAAAAATATATAAAATATAAATTTAATTATTATTTTATAAATGTGATAAATTAAGGGGATTAATGAAATTATAAGTGTAAAATGATTAGTTTCTATTTTATTAACTGTACACTTTTTAATGTTCATCGATTAATTTAATTTTATAACTTTAATATATAGTCGCCACGTGGCGTGATGATGAGGTTTAAAAATGTTTAACACACACACATATATATATATATATATATATATAATATATATATATATATATATATATATAAGGTTTCTTTGACTTAAAGCTAGACATTTTAGTTAAAAAAAATTATTTCCATTATTATCTGAAAAATTATTAAAAGCCATTTTCATTGTGACTAATTTTTAAAAATGAAAAACTCTTAATGAGTTGTATAAATAACTAAATAACTCTAAATTTATAAGATTCTTCATATTTATTCAAAAGTGTAGTATTAAATTGATGTTGACTATATATATATATTCATATTTTACCTATCTTTATTCTAACATTAAATTTTTATCACTTTTTCGTTGTTCACATGAATAGTGATATGAACAATGAAATTTTTTTAAGAGATGAACATTTTCGAATATACTTTTAAATAGGTAAAATGACTGACATTATAACTGTAATTAAGTATTTGTAATTGTCATTATAACTGAGAAATGTGATGAAGTATTGTGTATATGACTAATATTGAGTTTGGGAAAATATGATTGAATAATTATAACTATCATTATAACTAGGAATTGTGTATCTTACTAATTTTGTGATTGAGTTATATGTGTGACTGTGATCGTGACTGTAAATGTGGCTGTTGCGATATAGGGATTTTAGGGTTGAATTTGACCTTGTGGAAGTTATAATTTGAGAGAGATTTCTTAATGAAAGTTGTAAGTATTAATGTTAATTATATGTAGCATGTTACAGACTGTGATTTGGAGTTCAGATGAAGTAAATATGAATGTTTAAAAATAGTTTGATCGGTAACTTATAAATATAAGGGTCATTGTTGACTATTTTTTCATCAAAACATATCGATAATGGTACATGTTTTAAAGATTATGATTTATAAATTAATAATATATAATTTTTTTGAAATGTTTTATATTTTGGGAGATATTTAGTTTTAAATTTAAAATTATAAAAAAAATCTTCAAATTTGCTCCTAACTAGCGTTAATTTTTTTAAATAGCAAACTTGTAATAATATTATTTTATCATTATATTTTATATTATTTTATATGTGTGGGGACTAAATACAAATTTTATGTTTGAGCTTGGACTAAATTAGAATCTGCCTCTCCACTTTGAATTTTTTAATAAATACCCCTTAATTCTTTAATGAGTGGAGCTTTTACCGCTCTTAAAATTCTAAATGCACTCCATTTTAATTTTATTTCCTAAAATATCCTCATCTTGTATCTTTTATTCTTTGATTTTCCCCGTCTCTAAGAATTCGTTATATTTTACTTTCGACTCATAACATTTAAAAAATAACTCCCACTAGCCAATTTTGTCCATCATTTTACTTCACACTTCAAATTTGGTTGCAAACGCACCACCATCACTCCATCAGGTTATCATTCGGTGATAAAAGACATGGCCTCCTTAGACCATCATATTTCTCTCTCTTCAATCTCTTATTTTTTATAATATTAAATTCTAAATTGTTTGGATTTTGATTGGAAAATGTATTGGGTTGTTTGGATTTAGACTAATAATATATGTACTAAAGGGTAATAAAAGATGATTAAAATTAGTCATAAAGTATTAGTATTATGTATTGAAATTATATTTTTAACAAAATATCGGTATTTTATGACTAGTTTTAATCATCATTATGCCGCCCTTCAGTCTGTTTAATTATCATTTTCCTTGGATTGTAATTATATGTGTACTAAAAGCTTATATAAAGGTGACAAAAATTAATCACAGAATATTGACATCCTATGTTGAAATTATTTTTAACAAAATATCAATACTCTATTATTAATTTTTGTAAGAGTTTGAATAGCAAATAAAAGGAGTAGTCCCACATCGAAAAAGCAAATGGGAAATGAAAGGTTTATAAGTGTATGTTACATTTATATTAAATTGGAAAAACAAGGCTTGAGTTTAGGTTTGGGTTTGGATGTGTGTGATTGAGTTGTTGGCTTGACATTATGATTACTTAATTTAATTATTCAAAAGATGGGCATTGGGCCTTGAGGCTCCTTGTTATATGTTTACTCAATCATCATCAAATGTCTCCCAACTTTCCCTATATATATAGAACATAATTGCAGAGTTCTATACAGACATATACATGCAATTGTTGAATCTGGTGGCAGACGTCCAAGCACAAGAATAGAGACGAATTTCTGTTATAGGACATAACCTTCAGTGTTATACAAATCAGTGTGTTTATTAATTTGTATTACTTATATTATAAGTCTCAAGTTTCTGGTTTTTTATTTTGTAAGTTTCAATTTCGATTTATTTATTTGATAAGTTTCAAAATATATAAAATACATATTTAATGCATTCTAAGATTTTTCTTTGACAAATTTAATCACCCTTTTATCACACTTTATACTGCTTATCGTTTTTATTTGGATTTGGTTGTGATTATGAATCAGTTTGATGGTGGTTTTGATTATATTGCGGAGGCGACTATATTGAAAACAATAAAGAGAGAGAGAGAGAGACAGAGCGCGCTACTGTCCTTGTTCTTTCCCTTCCTATTAATTCAAAATGATGGGCAAAATTAGTGGGGATTGATTTTATTTTATTTTTTTAACGTTAAGAGTTGAAATAAAAAATAATTAATTCTTAGACAAGGGAAAAATCAAAGAATGATGGAGAGAAAATGAGGATATTTTAGAAAATAAAACTAAAATGGAGTGCGTTAAGAATTTTATTGGAGTGATAAAAACTACACTCTTAATTATTTAATATATTATATATGTAGTAATCATAAATGTGTATCTCATGATGCGTTTCAGGACGTTCGAATATGTTTCATTTGAATTCTTCAAAATTTAAAGACAAAATAATTTTTCCTTTTTTCATTTGATGTGAAGAGGAAAAAAAAAAAACAAAATTTTATTTTAAAATTCTGAATCCAACACCCAAAATTCAACTGGATTGGATCCCCTCGAGTTCCTCATGTTGAGTCTTTTATCGTCCCCTTAATGACTAGCAGTTGATACGACCCCATGGACATAATTACTTGTGAGAGAATTCAGAAACACTTTTGTCATCTTGTTTCTTGTTGGGGACAATCGGCATATTCTTATTGTAAAAAGTAGTTGGTGTAATTATTTAGTTTTCCTGTTCTCATGATATTTTTATTTGTCAAAATTTAGCATCTTGGTTTTTACAGAATGATTTACATTTTAGGAACTCATTATTTTGCAGGGAGAATGACACTTCCTTTACGGTTTTAAAGTTTTATACCACTTTCTTTTATTTAAATAATGAACAGTGAGCTTATTATAGGATGCCTTGAAAGAATATCAAAACGACAGTGCTTTGCGTGCTTTAGAGGAAGACAGGTTTGAACCTAAAATGAAAGAAAAATTTAAACACGTAACACAGTTTTATTGGAGGGGGCTCAAGTATATATATGCAAGTGATTAGAGTCCACCATTGTCATAAACGGACTAGGCAGTTTGTTTATGGTCTTCGATTTTTTTTGTTATAGTTTACAAATAATTAATAGTTAATGATTTAAAAAAATTTTGTTATAATATTTTACTATGATTAATAGCCTTAAAATATAAAAATCGTCTTGTGTCTCGAGAATATCACGATCCACCCTTCAAGTGATGAGCTAGGACCAATAAATATAACCTAGGCATCTACTTCAAACTTGAGCTAAAACTTGAATTTGTGCCTCTAAAACACGAGAAAGTCTTAGGTGATTTTTTGTTTTCTCAAGTTTTAAATAGAGATATTTGATCATTTACTGGGATGATGTTGAGTTGTTTTAAATTTTGAAAAATTTTATGTGAGTTTTTAAAATAATGTTCCTTCCTATAAAAGATTAGAAAAAATATAAAGATATTATTATAAACTTAAAACTATTAGATTTAAGATCCATAATTTTGGGAAAATTTTGGAACTCTAACCAATTGCTTATGTCGAAAGATATATTAGAAAAAACCACAATAATTAAAATTAAAATTGTGGGATTGATCCCAATTGTTCTACTAAATGATAGAATAGAATTGGCCTTTCGCACTTAAGTCCTCCTAAAACACCTGGTAGAGGCAAATAGAAAAACAAAAGATAAATATAGCATTTTTTTTTTCATTTACATTATGAATATATCTGAGTTCTGCGAAAATTTAAATAGATTTTAATGTATAAATGTTAATAATATGTTTATTTTTATTTATTTTTTGACATTTTAATAAAATAACCTTTAAAATAATTTTATAATTTTCCTTGTAAATTTAATTGTCAACGAAAGATAAAGTTTTAATTATACATGCATGCATTTATACATACATATAAAAAACTTAAAAGACACTAAAAAAAATTTCAATAGACAAACAATACCGAATTGAGATATATATTTTTTGCATTTTTAATGTGATTTTTAACTTAATAAATTGATGGATCGGATTATAAGGATATGGAGCTTAAAATTTAATAAACTATTGGCCAAACTCATACTTAATCAATATGAGACAAATAGACCACAATAAATTGCTAATTATAACCTTACTAATAGAAGATCATGTTAAGTTAATTATCTTATTTTTTCCCTTGTGTACTAGGAAGTAAATTGTTATTGAATTTAGATATAAATTCAAAAAAGAATGGTTAATTTATCAATGTAAGATGTTATAAAATATGAAGGACATAGACACATGTTGGTTCGATTATCGCCCATTCGCCGACGCATCAGGGATCGACTTGCCCGGACAAGTCGCGGGGTTTGACCTGGCATTTTGACTTCTGTTGTCGCGACAATGGATATTCATTGGCGCGACAATGAAACCTTAAGACATAAAGAGCATTCTGACTAATATTGTCGTGATAATGGTTTCTCATTGGCGCGACAATGAGATGCTAATGTAAAATAGCATTATGACTTATGTTGTCGCGACAATGGATACTCATTGGCGCGATAATGAGATGCTCGTGCATTTTATCGCTACAATGGGACACTGATGCGAAAAAGCATAATTGAAAAGTATGTCTTTTGGAGGTAATTTTTGATTGCCTATATATAAGGCACGAATTTATTTTTATCATATAATATATTTTTTTTCCTTCAAATTTCTCAAGTGGAGATTCAACAAAGTGTTATATTGCATCTCTAAAGTTTTATTATATCCTAAAGTGAATTTGCTTGCAATCCTTACAACACATGGTGGTGGAAAATATTACTTTAAGAAAGTGTAACATATGCCTCAAAACTAGACTCCCCATTATCTTTCCCTAACAATTTAGAGCAATATTTCCATGGAGTTTAGTTTGAATTCTACAGTAAAGATGATGAATCAATAAGTTGTTCATCTGGATCAGTTTGATGGCACAAACTTCACCCGTTGGAAAGGCAATATGATGTTTCTTCTCACAACACTGAATATTACATACATATTGGATCCGAGTTTACCAGATTTGCTCGCATCAAAACCTGATGATTCCGCTAAAATCACAACAGCAAGACTAAAGAGGCAAGAAGATGAAGTGTTTTGTAGAGGACATATTCTCAACTCGTTGTCAGATCGTCTTTATGATATATTTACTTCAATGTCTTCACCAAAAGAAATTTGGAGTGCTCTTGAAACTAAATACAATACAGAAAAATAAGATGTGGATAAGTTTCTAATTTTTCGCTATTTTGAATACATTATGGTTGACACAAAATCTATATTAGATTAAGTCCATGAATTATAAGTTTTGGTTTCCAAATTGAATGATTTGAAGGTGGATGTTTCTGAGGCAATGCAAGTGGGGGAAATCATAGCAAAATTACCTTCAACTTGGAATAATTACAGAAATAAACTTATCCTCACTTCGAAAAGTTTCTCAATGGATCAACTCACAAAGTACATAGGGATTGATGAGGAAACCTGTGTGCATGAAAAGATGTTGGTTACTGAACCATGATCCAAAGTAAATCATATTCATCAAAGAAAGTCTCACAATAATTCTGATATAAAGAAGAACAAAAAGAAAGCCTCATAAACTAAGAATGCCAACAAATATAAGAAGAATAAAGCTTGTTATCACTACGAAAAGAAATGTCATTTCAAGCGTGATTGTAGGTTTTGGAAAAAGCATAAAATAGAAAATAACTCGGCAAATATTGTTGAGAAATATTCCTTTAAAATAGTGGCAATGGTGACAGATTTGCACATTGGCATGGTAATAGAATTACATATGGCACCAAAAAAAATCTCAAAAGATTGGTGGTTTTATTCGGGAGCCACAATGTATGTTTACAATGATAGGTCTCAATTCAAACAATATGGAGGTTCAAATGAGGAACACAAGATTTTAATGGGGAACAACGATTCTGCCAAGGTCGTTGGAAGTGGAAGTATAGAACTTCAGTTTACCTCTAACAAAAAATTAATTCTGGTTAATGTCTTACATGTACCAGAAATTAGGAAGATTCTTGTGTCTGCTAATTTATTATGTAAAATAGGTATAAAAGTTATTTTAGATTTGGATAAGTTAATCTTGTCAAAGAATAGAGTCTTTATTAAGAAATGATACTCTTATGAGGGGATGTTCAAACTCAGTATTTGTAATGTTTTGATTAATAATAATAATACTATACAAGTTTTCATTTTTATATGTTTGACTCTTTTACTTTATGGCATAATTGTACATGACATGCTAATTTTAGATCATTGAAATTTATGTCTAAATAGGGATTAATTAATTTAAATAATGAAGTAAAAGGAAAATATGAAACATGTGTGCAAGCTAAAATTACTAAGAAATATTTTCCTAAATTAAGTAGAATTACCGCTGGTTTGGAATCGGTGCACTCATATATTTGTGAATTGAATGGCATGTTAACTAGATGAGGAAATAAATATTTTATCACTTTTATAGATGATGCCTCTAAGTACACTTATGTTTATTTAATGAAAACCAAAAGTGAAGCATTTAATATGTTTCAACTATATAAAAATGAAGTTGAAAATGAGAAAGGGCAAAGAATAAAATCTCTAAGAAATGATAGAGTTGGTGAATATTTCGATAATGAATTTATTACTTTTGACGAAGTAATGGAATTATTCACCAAACAAGTGCTCCATATACACCACAACAAAATGGTTTGGCTAAAATGAAGAATAAGACCTTGGTTGAAATAATTAACGCCATGTTATTAAACGTCACACTATCTTTAAGTTTGTGAGGAGAAACTTTACTTGCAACATGTCATGTACATAATAGAATACCTTCTAGGAAATTAAAATTATCTCCATATGAAATGTGGAATAATAGGAAGCCTAATCTTTGATACCTACATGTATAGGGTTGTTTAGCGTATTACAAGGTTCCAAATTCTAACAAGGCCAAGTTAGGACCAAAAGTCTTAAAATGTGTGTTTGTGTAACGACCGGTAGTCTATACTACTATTACGTTGTAGTACTGTGGTAATATGGGATGAAGATAACATAATATAAATTATGTTGGGACACAGAAACACTCATGGAACGACTTTGGGGACAAACGATAATTTCTTCGAAATTCCGATACGAAATTCCATGAAGTTCTTTTCCGGACAGCTCATGGTATTTGGGCCGTAATTTTCTCATACGAACTCCGATTTTTATGAATCTTATATTTTCGGAAAGCTGAGACCGAGATCTACAATTTTCATGTTAAATATTTTTCCATATTCGAACCAGAAATGAGCTGAAAATATGGATTAAAACATTTCAGATGAATAGTACCCGAGGGCATTCTAGTAAATTCTACAAGCTTCTTCAAATTTCTACACTTTTCTTATTTTTTTTAATGACCGACTACAAAAGGAAGATACTATTCACAAATTCACAAAATGGAAAAAAAAAATAGAGGAAACGTGGGAGAAGATAAGAGAAGGAGGAGGAGGAGGAGAAGAAGAAGAAGAAGAAAAAAAAATGAATGAGAGAGCTTGGCAACCATTTGAGACTTGGGAAATGTTGAAAATCAAAAGAAAGAGGTAATAAATCCATGACCCAAATTGTGAAATATTAAGTTTTGATGAGTTGATACTTGTATTATGTTGAGTGCTTGGTTGTGATGATGATTGTGTGATTTTTGGTATTAAGACAATAGAAATGTTGATAAACCCCAACTTGTGGAGTTTTGGGTGTAACTTTGTAAAGTGTATGAAATAGATTAAAAGTTGATTGTTGATGAGATTGTGGTTTAGTGTATATGAAATTGAGTGTAATATGATGTATTGTGTATTGGTTTTTAGTACGGAAGTGTTAGTATGGAGTGTAATATGATGTGTTGCATTGGATGAACATGGAGAAGCAAAAAAAATCCTGAAAAACTGGCTCGCGTCGCGACGCTGAAGGGCTTTGCGTAAGGGAAAAATGGCAGCACATTTCTGGATGCTGCGTGTCGCGATGTGCAAGGACTTGCGTCGCAACACGTGGCACAAATCAATCCCAAATCAATTTTAAATCATCTCAGTTCTATCCTAGCATGTTAGAGGCCGCATTATTGGTCTAGTATCAGTTTCGTATTCATACCTTCCATCAAGACACAAGCATGATAAGCCTTGTAGCTAAAACATATTGATATAATAGTAAGCTTAGTTAAGTTCTGAAGCTCATTTTTACAACGTATATGCTAATCAAGTTTTCGATCATAGATTATCCACAGGAACCACAACCTTCTTCGATGAGGGGATTCAGTGCCAGCCAAATTTCAAAATCTATGAGTGGACACTTCTCTTGTCAAGTTGAATTTTATTTTTTATTTAATTATTGATTGATTACTTATTATTAATGAATTGAGACTTATTATTTCAAGCACATAGGGCATTAGTCATATTGGGTTTAAGTTACACATTAAACATAATGTTGATGCAGTTTTAAAATCTATAGCATGATTTTTTTTTATGTTTTCAAACATGAGTATTATGTTTTTCGAGGCATGGGGGAAAAACTCACCTCAGTATGTAACTTGATTCAGCTTGGAATTGACGGATAACACATGTGCACATGTAGAGAACTGGGGGGACGGCAATACGTAACGTCCCCATATCCTAGTTCATGACTAGGGATGATAGATGCCCATAGATCCTAGCTTCAGAGCTTGGAGGGTAGCATAGATTCGTACCCCAAGTTCTAGTTCAATGGTTTAGGGGACGGCGATACGTAACGCCCCAAGACCACTAGTTTCAGGGACCGGAGTGGCATGTTTTGGGGGACGGCGATACGTAACACCCTAATGTCATGGGTTTTCACTCCTGGCTCTAGTTAGGCATGGGGGATGGCGATACGTAACGCCCCCATGCGTCAAGTTTTTTCAGCAGATATACAGAGCTTAGTTTTCAGAAACAGTTTCAGATTCAGTTTACAGAAATAGTTTTCAAAGGAAAGTTTTCTAAAAAGTAAAGTTTTTAGTAACAGTAGTTTTACAAGAAACTATCAGCAAAGATTTTCATAAAGGTTTTCCAAAGAGAAATCTGTTTTGAGACAAAGTAAAGTTTTTAGAAAAGTTCATATTTATTTGCCCAAAAATGAGATTTCATAATGTATTTCAGTTTTCACTTTAAAGACCGTCCACTCACTTAGATCGTACAAACGGTCTAACCCTCACTCCCAGTTTCCTTATCTTGCAGGTATTTACGGAGGACGAGCTCGGGAGAACGGATATTGATGCAGTCACTAGGGTTTGGAGTCCACCAATTCAAGTTAGGAAGAGTAAGAGTCCAGTCAGAGTAAACAAAAAAAGAAGAAGCCATGTATTAGTTTTCTGATTATGTGTTAGTCATTGTAAAAACATATGTTTCTATGTATACAGTTATTGAATTAGAGTTTGCGTGTTAAATTGTTAAGCTAGACCACGGTTCCATACATAAGACATATATTAGAGAAAATGGTATTAGTAATTGTTTTTGGTTGAAATGTTAGAGGCTCATGGGATAGACCCGGCCATGGTTTCGATTCGGAATCGGAACCGAACCGGTTGGAACCAGAACCGTGGCCGACCGGTTTGGTTGGGGTTCAACCCCAATCCGAATCGGTCAGAACCGGTGGAACCGTAAGGTTCCATCGGTCAGAACCGGTGGAACCGTAAGGTTCCATTGGTTCTACGGTTCTAACCGAAATCAAAACGGTTCCGGTTGGAACCGTATGGTTACTGTTGGAACCGTAGGGTTCCAACAGGAACCCTACGTCCCCAACGGCTAGTTTCCGTTGGGGGGGCAGGGAGCCAGCTCCCTGCCCTTAATATAAAAAAAACTGTTTTAAAAAAATAATAATAAAATAAAATATAAATTACTAATATATCCCTAATAACGGTAATAAAACGGTTATATTTATGGGCATTTTTGGTATCCAAAAAATTCTAAAACTCTATAAATATGATTAATTTTTCATTATTTCAACACACCAATTCTCAACTCTCTCATTTCCTACAATTCTCTTATTCTCAATCTCAATTCATACAATTCTCTTATTCTCAATCTTAATTCAATTAGTTATTATCATTCACAATTAGTCAATTTTCTTATTTTTCTTCCTAATTTCTCAAACGAAAAATGGCAAGCTCATCTAAGAACATAATGTCAAATATGCCAACCCAAGAGAGCGGCCCTAGTGTCGGTGCACAATCACGGAGAAGAGAAAGTAAGGATCGTTCCTCGAATGTTTTCAAAATTCATTTTCATTTGGAACGCCTAGAAGATGATACACAACGAGCAATTTGCAACTATTGTGGGGTTATATACAAATTTTCTGGTGGATACGGCAATATGATCAAGCACATGGAAAGACATCATCCGGTTGAACTTGGAATTGATACGACACAAACTCAAATGGCCAGGTACGCATCATCTAGTAGAGGTACGAGTGCTGTAGATTTATTTAAATATTCTGATGTAAAAAATAGAGAAGAATTTACGAAATTAACTTGTATGGCACATGTTTCTTTAAGCTTTGGTGAAAAACTTCATTTTACTAATTACGTGCATAATGCTTTAAATCCTTGTGCATGTAGAATGACTCGAAACACAATAAAATGTCATATTTTTAAATTATATAAAGATGGTAAAATTATTTTAAATGAAATATTTAAAGAGATGAAATGTCGTATTTCTATATGTTCTGATATTTGGAATGACCATTGGCAAACACACTCATACATGTGTGTGACTTGTCATTGGATTGATGCATCATTTACCATGCAAAAACGACTTATTGCATTTAGAGTTTTTGATGACCAACATACTGCACAAAATATTTATAGAATGATGAAGGTAATTTTTGATGAATATGGTTTACTGCATAAAATTTTAACAATTTGATTTGATAATGCATCTGCAAATACTGCATCCATCAATGATTTAAAATCCTTATATGAACCAAATTTAGGGGTCGATTTTTTCATATTCGTTGTACATGTCATGTCCTTAACTTATGTGTTCAAGACGGTCTAAAATTATTATCACATTTCCTTGATCCTATTAAAATGGCACTAAATTATATTTGGTCATATTCTCAAGTTAGGATGGAATGGATGAAGTTTTGTAAAATAAATGGTATTAAACCGATTAAATTTTCAAGAGATGTTCCAACACGTTGGAATTCAACTTATTTTCTTTTATGTCAAGCATTTCAATACAAAGATGCATTATGTAGTTTTTTTTCTCAACATGTTCAAAATGTCACACTTTATCCTAGTCAATGGGATATTTGTGAAAACATTTTAGATATTTTAAAAGTTTTTAATGAAGCTACTTTAACTTTTAGCGGTGTTTATTATCCAACAACGTATTTATTTCTTCTTGAAAGTTTGAATATTGTTGGTGCTCTCGATGAACATGCTGAAAGTAGCGATCCTAATGATATTGTTTTGTTAGAAGCCATTACTGTTATTAAGGTAAAATTGTTGAATTATTTTAGAGACAATCCTTTACTTTATCTTATTGGTGCTGTTTTTTATCCTAGATTTAAATTAGAAGGTTTGAATGGTGCTTTACAAGCTTACTATGGTTATTTAGGAATATTAGTAGAAATTGATATTACAAGAATAATGACGAAATTCAGAAATGATTTAATTGAGTTATTTAATGATTATATTGTAAGATATAACTTAGGAACATTAGGTGAATCTAGTAGTAGCGACCCGGTAATTCAAACAAGACTTAGCACAGGGGATTGTTGGTTATTGCAACGAAATAAAAAAGTTAGGGATACGACAACTAATAACCCCGAATTAGATAATTATTTATCTACAAATTTTGAGTTTCCTACTGAAAGTTTAGTTAGTAAAAATTTTAAAATCCTTGACTGGTGGAACCGACGTCAAAATATATATCATGTTTTATCAATTATTGCTAAAGAGATATTGGCAGCACCTATTTCCACCGTTGCGGTTGAGCAAGCCTTCAGCTTGGGAGGCAATATATTGGAAGCTAGACGATCTTCATTCCATCCAAGCACTCTAGAAGCAACAGCTTGTGTGGATAATTGGACTCAAGCTGATCTAAGACAACAAGAATATGCCCCCAATGATTTTGAAGATTTGTTCGATAATGCATCTGTAACAAAAAGTGTAAGCGGAACCGGAGCTGAAGGATCAACTGATAAAGATGATTGATAATTGTAAAATTGTAAATTTACAAAGGGGAAATGTCTTAAAATTATAATGGAACTACGTGAGCTTTGATTCCTCTCACCCCTAAAGGATACGTAGGCAACTTAAATTTTTAAAAATTTAAGCTCAAGCTCTTCAATGTAATAATTTTATTTATTTATAAAATTAATCTCATTTATTTTCAAAAAATTTTTAAAAAAAAAGTTTGAAATCGATCCGTTCGGTTCCGGTTCGGTTCAAGGTTCCGGTTCCACTTAAGTGTGGAACCGGAAACCGGACGGTTCGGTTCGGTTCCGAACCGGAACTGAACCGCCGACCGGGTTTATCAAGGGAATGGTACGGCCTGTTCCCTATCGGTAACATCTCCCGGATTGGGGATGTTACAGTTTGTTGGATATGCTCCGCATTCCAAAGCATATCGGTTATTTGATTTACAATCTAATGTAATTGTAGAATCCAAAGATGTTGAATTCTTTGAAGATAAGTTATCTTATGACGATTCTACTGAATTCTCTAGACAAACACAAAAGTTAAACAATGACAAAAGTCAAGAATAAGGTTTATTGAAAAAAATGACAGAAAATTAATGAATTTCAAAGAAGTCAAAGACCTAAGAAATTAAAGAAATTAAATCCTGATTTTATATATTCTCAAGATGTTGTCTACTTTGTTGAAGGTAACTAGAAGTGTGCATTAATCGGTTTTAACCGATTAACTGAACCGTTTCAACCAATTTTTTTATAATGGTTCGGTTATTGTGATTAAATCAGTTTTTTCGGTTAAGATTTCTAACTTTTGTGATTTTTCGGTTCGGTTAAGGTTATGAGATTTGTATAACTGAACCGACCAATTAACCGATTAGAAACCATAATTTTACTTTATATATATTTTTAATTAAAACGAAATTAAAATTTTTACCTTCTACCTCTACTGAGTGTAGTTGTAGACTATTTTTTGATGAATTTAAATTTATCTTCTATTGTTAAACACATGTATGTTTGTCTTTTTGATGAATTTAAATTTGTATTAATGTGTTAATGTGGATTGTTATTTGTGGAGATTCTGAACTGGTTAATAACTGAATTAACCAAAATCGATCGAAAAGTAATGGTTAGGTTGGTTAATGGTTATGTGTCATCATATGGTTAAATCAGTTGAATATTTACTTACCCAAATAATTTCGGTTCGATTAAAATTTTAAGGATTAACCGACCAAACCGACTGATGCACACACCTAAAGATAACAGGGAAAAAGTAAAAAAAAAATATGATACCTATATTGCTAAATTTAGATGATGGTCTGAAAACTTTTGAAGAAGCAATATCTTCAAGAGATATTGCATTTTCGAAATAGGCAATTAATGATGAGATGGATTCTCTAATGGCTAATAGAACTTGGACCACAATAGATTTACCTCTAAGATCCAAACCTATTGGATGTAAATAGATATTTAGGAGAAAATATAATACTCATGGATCTATACAAACTTTTAAAGTTAGGCTTGTGGCTAAAGGATTTAGGAAAAAAGAAGGTATAGATTATTTTGACACTTATGCACCAGTAGCTAGAAAAACTTATATAAGGGTATTGCTAGCTTTAGCTTCCATTTATGATTTACATATGCATCAAATGAATTTTAAGATTGTATTTTTAAATGTAGATCTTGATGAAGAAGTGTAAATCGAGCAATCTTAGGGTTTTATATTTCCTGATAATGAAAAGAAAGTTTATGTGTTTATGAAGTCACTATATAAATTAAAGCAAAAACCCAAATAATGGCATGAAAAATTTGATGAAGTTATTCTTTAAAATGGCTTTCAATATAATGGTGACGATTGGTGTGTATACATAAATTCACAGAGGAATTTTCATTTATACTATATTTACATGTCGATAACATGTTTATCATAAGTAAAAATATGATAGGAATTGATACTACTAAGAAGTATTTTTCTTCAAAGTTTAAGATGAAAGACTTAAATGAAGTAGATACTATATTAGGTATCAAAGTTAAGAAATATAGTGAGGGTTTTGCTTTGTGTCAATCATATTATATTGACAAAGTGATTAGAAAATTTATTCACTTGGTTGTGAAGGAAGCAAATACTTATTATGATGTTTCTTGTAAGTTAACCGAAAATTTAGAGAGAACAGTGGCTCAATTGAAATATGCTAGTGCAATAGAAAGCTTGATGTATGCTATGTATTGCACGAGGTCGAATATTTCAGATGTAAGCTCTCAAGATATATGAACAATTCAAGTGTTGAACATTGGAAAGCTATTATTAGAGTTTTTAGATACCTTAAAAGAACACAAGCATTGAGATTGTTCTATGATAAACTTGCAGCTGTCTTAGAATGATACTCAGATGCTAGTTAGATTAACAGTGCTAGTGATAACAAGTCAACTTCGGGATAGATATTCACATTATCTGGATGAGCTATTTATTGGGCTTCCAAGAAATAGACATGTATAACTCACTCTACTATGGAGTCTAAGTTTGTTGCTTTGGTAGCAACAGGCAAAGAAGTAGAACAGCTAAGAAATTTATTACTAGATATAAAGTTATTACCACAACCGATGCCACTTATTTCCTTATACTGTGATAGTGAAGCTACTATGTCTAGAGCATTGAGTAAGATCTACAATGGAAAATCTAAACATATAATCTTAAGACATGAGTATGTACGACAATTACTGCAGATCGTATAGTTACCGTGACATATGTGAGATCTTGTTACAATCTTGCAGACCCATTAACTAAAGTACTCTCGAAAGATTTAATTAGAACAACATCAATAGGGATAGGTATGAAAACCTTTCCTTAATTAGTCGTCTATGACAGGAACCCAACTTAATTCTATTATACCAATAGACCTTAAGTTTAATGGGTAATAATTGTTAGGGTTGGTGCTCAGAGTGCCAATCCGGATCGTATTTATGTCCGATTCATAAATAAGAGCAATTCTATTTTCCATAATATTACTAATTTAATGGTAGCACCATTGTCTTTTATACACTTATTCGATCTAATTACGATTAGATATCTGATTATGATTAGATCGAAACTAAATTTGATTTAGTGATACGTGTATATTAGACAAAGACCCTAGGATTTACAATGTAGTGCGCAATTACAACGTAGTTTGTAATTGACATTGGGAAGCGCACTATAAGATGTATATCCTTAAATAAAGTTTCTGGTCAAGATTTACTAACACGGTCGGTTAGTAAAATCCGCTGAGACCAGTACATGTCGTATATCGTGACTTGATCTGATGATTTATCCCAATAAACCATTAGTCTCGGGAGACTCGTATAGACATGTAGGTGTTTATTTGATAAACACTGAATGACTCACTGAAGATTTCCTAGTAGATGGTACACCAACGTCAATAGGAATCTTCTCGAGTTGAGCGAGCATAATGGTTCTTCGACTTGAGATACCACAGTGGGATTTATGAGTTATCCTCCACACTTTGATGACAGTCACGTCACCAATCTATTTAGATCAGACCTCCGCCTGTTCGTTGGGTGTAGATTGATGCTCATGATATCCAGTGCGTATCAAGATAGGATCTGGCAATCATGTGTATAGGGCATATGCATCCTCACGTGTTTATGATCTAGTAAATCCATGGTTTCGAGTGTTATTTAGAGATCATAAATTGAAAGTCGACTATATTATACAGAACGAATTTGACATTCTTATCTATATCCCAGGTATAATATGGATAGCCTGTGACGGAGGGATTATACGTATGCAATGACCTCGGGTTGCATAGTTTAGCGAGATTATCCGTGGTCATCATAATTCATGAGTGGGTGAATTATGGACACGAAATTGGATTTCGTAACGGATAAACCTAAACTTAGGAGTCTCACAATATGAAGTGTACTCGTTGAGCACTTAGGCAATGCGATATGAATAATACTGATTATTCACAATACTTCACCGGATTAAATGAGTTAATTCAGATCGTTTAATCGGTTAAACGATAACACATGTATTAGTGGATTTTGTCTGATAATAATTATTGTGTATTTGTATTTGATACATAATACGATTACATACACATTAATTATTCATCAAATAAGATTTTGACACATGTCATAAATATATGTATTTGTTATTTATTGTAAATAAAAATACATATATAATAATAATTATATTAATGAATTATTTAGATATTTAATTGTTAAATATTTAAATGATTGATTAATTAAACTTTTTCCATAAATTTTATGAAAATTTGTCCAATTATTATTTGAACACATAGCATGATATAATTAAACCTTATGTGTGCAAATATGATTTGTCTAACATAAAGTTTAATTCAATTATTTGATTTAATTTTTTAGAAAGGATAAAAATGCCCCTCTTTAGTCGGTCATGTATATTAAATGAGGGAAAATGTTTTCATCATCTTCTAAGCTTCATTCTTGGCCAAAAACTCTTTCAAAATGGGTTTCAAAATTTGTTTGATAAATCAATGAAGAAATAAAGGAAAATTCAAGAAAAAGGCTTGGAAATCAAGAGATTAAAAGGTAATACTATAAAACCCAAGCTTAGAAATTAGTTTCATGTTTTCTTGAATTCTTAGAATAGTTCTAGGATTCTTTTAAATTTGAAAATTGGGGCTTTTGGTTGTGAATGATGGATTGGAAGCTTGCGTGCATGTGTGAAGTGTAATTGGATGGAATTAGTGTAATTAGTATCCAATTTATTCATTAGATGACATGTTGCCATTTTAGAGTGTTATGACCACTCTTGTAATGCCTAGAATTGTTCTTGGGTGATTCATATGTGGTGACTTGATTTGGTGTTGAAATTAATTTGATTAATGTTAAAAAATTAGATTTAAAGCATGAAATTTTGGCAAATTCGGTTACTGGTTCAGACCTGGGAGTGTACTGATTTTTTTGATGAAAAATGTGTTTGATGAATGTTTTGGATGTGTTTTGGGAGTTGGAATAATTTCCGGAAAGTGTTTCGGAGTTGAAAATAAGCGAAAACAGCCAAAAACGGTGTTTCCGGGTGACTTTTGAGCCAACCGGGTGACGGCTGTCCAAACAGTGAATTTGTCACTGTTCGGGCAGCCCATGAACTGCCCTACACTATTGGGGTGACCTGGGCAGTTTCCATAACTTTCGTGTGGTTGGTTCAGTCAAAAACGTGTTTTACGTCATTTTACAGAAAAATATTTTTCGTAAAAGTTTCACGACGTTTCCTTAATATTTATGTCGCTATTTGATATCCAATAAATAGGTTTAGGTGAAATATGAATAAATTATTCATATAAGATATTGAATAATTTATTCGGTAATTTGAAAAAGTTTTAAATTACGATTTCGCCCGAACCGCGCTTCCGCTGCGTCCATCGCCTGAAACCCTATCAAAAATGGTATCAGAGCAGGTCTGATGCTTCATCCTTTAATTAATTCATGCTTTATATTTGATATTTAATCCAATTTTAATGTTCACACGTGTTGGACAATTATGACCCATAGCATCACTATTTGTACAGAACATGGTGTTGTTGTACAAATTAATTATGTGACAAGAGAAATTGCTCTTTTATCATTTGTAATTAGATTACCAGGATATATAAATGATAAAAGTCCATATGATTAGTTCCGGATTGATAAGATATGAGACAGTATCAATCCATGAAGGTTTAATCATTAAAACATCCCTAGTTGGAGTATTATCGAGATTGGACATCGATAATGCAGAATAGACTAGTATTGCACTTGTGCGTGTTATGGGAGCATAACGGCATAGTTCTCATGTATTTGGGTATTGGATACTCATGCAAGTGTAATAGGAGGTTGTGTTTACCGATGGTACGGAAACAGCTTCACTCTGGATAGACCCCTCAGAATTCCATTCGTAGTATGACTATGTGTCTATGAAAGTCTGAATCAGGGTAGGTGTATTTGGTCTTAACCTGAGACTCGCACCGCTAATACTTGCGACAATCAATGTACTATGGTTTTGGTCGTCCAGGGCTTTAACCGGTTCTGTGTACGCCTCTTCTAGGTATATTGAGAATCGTAGTGTATTGGGTGTGATGTCAAAATGGAAGTATCACATCAGTCATAGTGAAGATGATGATCACGTAGGATACAGAACTGGTGCTCTTATATGCTGCAGCTATCGGGATAATATGACTAGGTCATGGTTATCCGATTATAGACACTAGTTACCAGAGATCCGATATGTGCTTCGTACGGGGCAGACACAATTCCAGCCCCAGGCCTAGCATGTGACATCAGATAATGGATCGCAATACGCAATACTATGTATATTACGCCTGATATAGATTACATATTCCTTTAAGAATATTTCTGGAGAATTAGGTAGGCAGAGTGCTTTGCTAGAAGCCAACCATGTCTTGTAAATCGGTAAAAACGTAGTACTGGGTACATACGTGTTCGGATAGTCCGACGACCGGATTTACTGCCAACATATTTGGGGATCTCATGGGTCGCTTCCCGAAGATTCACCGATGACGTATGACTCACACATTATTAATCTGGGATTAATTATTAGAGAGAGAAAATTAATCTAGGATTAATTGCGGAGATAATTTATCTGGGATAAAATACTACTTAAAGAGAGAGAACGATTAATTTGGAATTAATCGATAAAATAATATATTCGATATATTATACAAAATTAGATTTCGACGCGGAATTAAAATTTGATTTTAATTCGGGCAAACGCGTTAATTTAGAATTAATTCGCTAGTGACGTGAATAGTAATTTTGCTAGGCATAATTATTTAATTAAATTTGATTTAATTACGTCGCAATGGAAAATTCGTTAATTCGGAATTAGCGAACCCGAGCTCGAGAGTGTTTGCAGGCCCACTGGTATTTCGAATCAAGTGGGGCCCATAAGTCACATCACACGTCACATCACTAGTCAACTTTATCACTTTAATGTGATGGAAGTTGTTGGTTGATGGTTGAGTGTGGAACACACTAAAATGATGGCTTGAAAGACATTTACCATTTTTTATTATTTTGGTATTTGACTTTCATTTTGTGTATTAGATTACACAACACATACAACACTTATCTCTCTCCCTCACTCCCTCATTCGGCCTTGGTGCCAAAATTCTCTATAATTTTTTTTCTCATGGCCGAGAGATAGAAGAAGCAAAATGGGAAGATTTGTGGCAAATGTTTCCAAGATGCTATCACATCCAAGGGGTCACACAAAGGTGATAGGGAAACCCATTCATGAGCATGGAATCACAATTCAAAGCTTGGAGCTTGAAGAAGCACAAATGGAGGGGTTGACCGAAACTTCAAGGAGCACAAAAGGGCTTGGCCGAGAGCTTCCATGGAGGAGGAAAATTTTTGTTGTTCGTCGCATCCAAAAGCCGATCAAAATGAGTATTCCGCAACTTTAACTTTGATGTATTCGCACTTTTCATTGGTTAATTGATCTTGGGATGACTTAGAAAACCCAACAATGGTATCAGAGCCTTGATTAAGCATGAAATTTGATTTAGGGTAAAATTTGGGTAAAATTGATTTGAGCATGATTTGATGAAATTGTTTGATTGAGTATGCTTGAATGATAATAACTTAGAGTTATTTGTGATCAATTTGATGAAAATTGAATTGGAACAATTTTTCCCCAAAATTTGGGCTTGGCCGAAAGTTGAGTGCCCTAATGTCATGGTAATTTTTTATTTTTTGAATCATTGGATGAGTTTGTAAGACTTGGGAAATGTTGATTTGAGATTCAATTAATTGAAATCGGAATAGACAATAAACCTTAAATTGTCGTGACCAATTAGCATGGAAATGAGATGATTTTTGATTCAATAATGTTGGACATGTGTTGATGAAGATTAGCATGATTAATTAGTGTAATTGGTATTTTGAAAATGTTAATTTGACTAATTAATTATGGCTAATGCACTTTAGTTAATTAAATTGTGAAATTTGGAATTTTGTAATTTAATTAGTAGGGCTAAATTTGGAATTGGGCTTTTAAAGTTGTACTTGAGCTTAATGGGTTTGGTTGGGCCAAGTTTGGTTTAGGTTAATTGGTTGGATCCAATTGGGCCCAAAACCATATCCATAAAGTCCAAATATAATAAAATGGGCCGTTAAAATTTTAATTGGGCCTAAATTGATTTTTGGCAAAAGGGTGATTCCTTATTGGGCTTTGGTTGCCAAAGTCCATGCCTTATAAATTAATTGAAAGCCCATTGGATTTTAATTAAATTGACATTGGATGTTAATTGGGCTTTGAGACCCGTAAAGATTGGATTTAGAATCTAAGTCGCAAAGGCTCATTAATAAAGTGTAATTATTTAATTTAGAATTAAATAAAGAATTAGTATTGAATACAAATTAAATTGGATTTAATATTGTAGTTTAATATAATTCAAGAATTCGTACTTTGAGTACTTATTCTTAAAACGAGTTGGACTCGCGCAAATCAAATCATTGTTTGAACATTGGATGGTCATTAATTTCAGATTAATTAATTGGATTAGATTGATTGATAACATGCTTTGTGTGAATACATGGATGTGATGTATGAATAATGTATATCGGATGGATATTAGATGGGTGAGGGCAATTTTGGAAATTGTTGTAATAAATTTAGAATTTATTAAATTGGACCTGCGTGTCCAGCCTATTACCTCTTGACTCTTTATATTTCTCTTCTCACTTATTCCCCTCAATGTAAATGAGGTTTCTTTAGAAGTGTTATGTAATTGGGTAGAAGTAAGATTTATGCTAGAGGAGAGAGGAAATGGAGAGATTTGTTCTAGGAACAAGTTGTTTTAAATATCCATCCGCATATCATTATTAATTTATTTATCGTGCCTTATTATGCTTTTAGAATGCATGTTTAAGGGTGTATGATGAGACCTAATCAAAGATAATTAATTGGTTGCCAATTACGCGAAAAACCCTCAATAAGTATTAAGCGTTTTCCTTCCATTGAATGATTCATTCTCAAGATCCAAGATTGGCACTGGTTTGTTGGCCAAAGTCAAGACATTTGTCCATCGCGGATGTGTTTGAATCATGAAGGTTTTGTTCCATATCGCATGTCTTGTCTAAGTTGTGATTTGTTGGCCAAAGTCAAGATAACTTCTTGTCCATCGACATCGATTAAGAAGCTTTCCAAGGTCAATGGGTCCCGCTTAACTGGAATCATTAAGTTTGTTGTGCCAAAGCCAATGCTTAATTGATTCAGAGGAAAAATGTTAGGCAATATATTGGATATATTGGCATATATTAGATATATATTCGGACTTGGATGTCCACCTACTGGATCTAGGAATTGGATGAGATCCAATTGATCTTAGAGATCTACCTAGTTAAATATCATACAGCTTGTTAGCCAAAGTCAAGGTTGTGTGTTATTTAACGGGATCCTAGCCCACTAGGAAACAAGGTTTCCCGAGTACTCAACAGAGGGTTAGAGGCTCGCCGAAAAATAGTGGGAGGCAAGTATTAAATTTGCAATTTGTTTAGATAATCCAATACGCGCTCATTTCATTTTTCGTCATTAAATAAATATATTAGTTGGACTAATATTTAATCGTTGTTTTAATTAAACAGTTGGACTGTATTCAAACTACTTCAATTTATAGTTGATTATATAATTGGATTATAGTAATCAATATATTTGAATTTAATCAATCAAATTATAGTTGATTATATAGTTAGACTATAGTAATCATTATATTAAATAGTACCTGAAATCGTTGATTGGATAGTTGGACTATAGCAATCAAGATAAATGAAAGATTAATGTTTTAAAATATAATCCTGGGAGAAAATATCTTTAAGCGGCTTTAATTTTCAAATTGGGAATCATACCTCAAGATAGTCCTGGGAACTGAGGAGTTACTTTATTTGATAGAGAAACATCTCGGGCCTAAGCCCGGAGTTGAGCAAATAGTTGAACATGATCTTTGGAAGATTCATGTATGATAATTTTAGTGCTAAATCTGTTATGCTTACCACAATGACGCTTTAATTCCGTCGTCAGAATTAAGGATTAGATCATTGTACCATGATGATGAAATTAAAGATCTTCATAGATCTATTCTTAGATCTTAGAAATACAAATTGCAAAAGAAGCTATTTTTCTCACGTATGTCAGAGGGTACATCTGTCGAGCACTAGGTGTCGCAGATGATTGCTGACATCGATCAGCTAGGTTAGTCGGGCATTACCTACGTGGCTGAGACTACCAAAGATTTGATCTTATAGTCTCTACCCGAAAGCTGGGGTAGGTTCATTGTGAACCAAGAGTAAACTCTTGGAGAGTTGATGGCTATGCTCTAGGAGGCAAAGCCTGAGCTTCTAAAAGGGGCAAAGGTAAAATCATCACAAGTCTTCTAGGAAGACAAAGGACATATCCCAAGATGTCTGCCTAACTCTGGCAAACGGGGTCACTGAAGCGTGACTGCCGTATGGACAAGGTAGACATGAAGGAAGTGAAGAAGGGCAAGGCTCCGGCTTCAAGTATATTGTCATAAACATGTTCACTATTAGTTTCAAAATTGGATTTTTGATACTAGATGTGGTACATAAGATATGTACTGATGTGCGAAATCTGCTAATTAGCAGGATACTGACTTCAGTTGAGATTTACCTGTGAATCAAAAACGGGACGAGAGTCACTGTTTTAATCGTAGAATCCTAAGCTTAGGAACTACCTTTCGGGTATGATCTTAATTAAAAAACTATTACAATGTAACTAGTTTGACTA
>SKCR01041907.1:0-59829 GCA_019454045.1 Zanthoxylum bungeanum | reverse complement strand
AATCTTTGTTTGGGACATATTATAAAAACCAACAATTTCGTACTCCCAACTAGGCCGCGAGCTAGAAACATCGTCGTCATTTTTTGTTGTCTACAACATCCTCAACTACGCCTCTTGGAAATACGAGCGTTCTATCAGCAAGTTGTAGTGAGACTGAAGTTGGCATTTTTTCTCCAATCTGTAATTTCCTGAAAATAGAAAAAGACATCAAGTCAACACTCGCACCTAGATCACACAGAGCCTTACCGAAGTCATGTTCTCCTATGGTGCAAGGAACAGTGAAACTACAAGATCTTTCAGCTTTGGGGGAATTTTCCTCTGAATGATAGCGCTGCATTCTTCTGATAATGCTACTGTCTCGTAATCTCCCAATCTCTGCTTTCGTGAAAGAATGTCTTTCATTAATTTGGCATAGCTGGGCATTTGTTCCAACACTTCTGCAAACAGAATGTTGATATGCAGCTTTTTGAAGATTTCCAGGAACCGAGAAAATTGCTTGTTCAATTTGTTCTTCTGAAGACGTTGAGGATAATGTGGAGGTGGAATGATCTGTTCTTTTTCCTTTGCTTCTTTTTCCTCCATTTGTTGCTTTGTTTCTTTTGGAACTTCTTCAGCAGCTGTTTTGGATCCAACATCTTTGTTGATTTCAGTACCGCTTTTAACATGATGGCATGACATTGCTCCTTCCCCATGTTTCTTTGATTTTGCTCTGTGTTGCTAGGAAGGGTACCTGGCAGTCTGTAACTCTGAGCATTGGCCTGTTGTCCAATTTGATTCTCCAGTGCTTTAATAGAAGCTGATTGACTTTGAATTAATGCTGCTTGGGATTGAAACATAACATCATATCTTGCTGCTTGAGATTGAAACATAGCATCATATCTTGTTGCTTGAGAGTCATGATTTGCTTCTATCTTTTTCAAGTGGGTCAACACTTCTGTTATTCATGGTTCATTTTCATGTTCCTGGCATTTGTTCTGTTGTTGGAATCCGGGTGGTGGATTTTTCATTTGCCCTGAATTGTTGCTCCATGCGAAATTGGGATGATTCCTCCACCCTGGGTTGTAGGTGTTGGAATATGGATTGTTCCCCAGTCTATTGAAATTATTGACATAATTCACCGTTTCTTTATGTTGGTTGAAAGATTCTGACTCAGGTGCTCCTCCAAATGGTGAACTTGTGGATCCACCATTAACTTTTATGTTAAGAGTTTCCAGATTTTTGCAAATCACATCCAACTTGGAATTCAGTGCTGTGTTGGCTCCAACTTCATAAATTCCTGCAATTCTTTGGATCATGCTCCTTTCTGTTGGCCATAAAGAATTGTTGTTGGCAATTTCTTCGATTAGGTCCTAGGCTTCATCTTCTCCTTTTGCCATTAAAGCTCCTCCAGCAGCAGCATTGATTATGGTTATCATTATTCCACAAAGTCCATTATAGAATGTTTGGACTTGAAGCCATTTTGGAATTTCATGGTGAGGACATTTTCGGAGTAAATCTTTGAATCTTTCCCAAGCTTCGCAGAGGGATTCTGAATCTTGTTGTACAAAGGATGTGATGTCATTCCTCAGCTTTCCGGTTCTGGCTGGTGGAAAATACTTTGCAAGGAATTTGGTGGCTAAAATGTTCCAAAGCTTTTGCTCTGTCCTTCAAGGAATATGGAAAAACTTGTAGTTCATTGCTTCTTCTGATGCTCTGTTGTAGTTGAAAGTACCGCAAACTTCCAGGAAGTTACTGATGTGAGCATTAGGATCTTCAGTTGCATTCCCCCCGAACTGAACTGACTTATGAATCATCTGAATGCATGTTTTGATGTCACACACATTTGCTGGTAAGGGAGGAAGTACAATGCAAGAAATGAGTCTGTCAACCACCGGAATGGTTCTGTCTCGAATGGGAATTGATGGTGCAACGTTCAAAGGTTCAGGTTCCATGTTGACTAAAGCTTCTTGGCCTTCTCGCCTTTCCCTTCTCAACTGCCTGATGATTCTTTCAATTTCTGGGTCAAGTGGTCGAAGTTCAAAGCTTCTAGTTCGTCTCATGAAGTTTATGAGAACCTAAAACACAAGAAAACAAAAACAATAAGTAAAAAGAAGTTAGATACAAGTAACGTATCAACCCCTAAACTAATAGTAAAAGATAAATAAGTCCCCGGCAACGGCGCCAAAAACTTGACCGGTGCTTACACACGCGTATAACGCAAGCGCACATATCTTTCAAGTAGTATAAAAAAGTATCGATCCCACGAGGACTTAATATCTAATCTATTAATTTTATGAGGTCAAATGATTACTAGTATCTAACAGGTTGTTTGATTGATTTGAAAATGTGACGATTCTAAATTTAAAAACAAGTAAATAATATTGTTCGAAAGTAGGTTTAAGAAAATTCAATATTAAAAACTATCTAGGGTTGTGATTTCTTCCAATATCATTTTAAAGATGAAGTGGTTATCTTAAAGTTGGGTAATATATTGATTTATTAACCTGGAACACTAAATTATGTGTAAGCCTTTGTCGATGGTCAGACACAAATACCCAGTTTAACCCAATTGAACCATATGTCTATGTCAACCAAATTATCTGGATTCATTAAGTTTAAGTTCCAATTATGGCTACCCCCGCCCGACAGGTATATGTGTATCCTGTAAGGAAATCTATTAAAGGGTTATCTATCCTCAAGGAAGATCGTGGACTATGAGTCTAAGGTCTTAAACTTAAAATCCCTATGTCTAGTTCATTTTAAGTTCCCAGTTCAATTTTATTAATGGCCAGTTAATGAAAAAGCATTAAGATTAAGACTCAATAAATAAATCTTATATTACCCAAGCTATAATCTAACCCCTTATAAACCGGTGATATTGAATTTCATCACAACCCCAGATAATTGGCTTCGTTACGACACATATTTACGGGTAGTAAAAAAAACTTAAATAAAATAAAAGACATAAAGTAAAATACTGAAAATTAAATACAGAAAATTAAATACTGAAAAGTAAATGCTGAAAGTAAATGCTGAAATTAAATACTGAAAATTAAATGCTGAAAGTTAATTACTGAAAGTAAATTGCTGAAAGTAAATTGCTGAAATGTAAATTGCTGAAAAGTAATTGCTGAAAGTAAATTACTGAAAGTAAAAACTGAAAATTAAAGAAAGAAAAGTATTGTGCGTAAAAGTAAATTGCGGAAAGTAAAAACTGAAAAGTAAAGAAAAGAAAGTGCGAAAGCGGAAATTAATTACTGAAAGCTGTAAATAAACAAACAAGATAAAATTTTCTTAGTATTCTTAAGGAATTCCTTAGAAGAAAGTATGAATTTTACAAATGAAATGGCTTGGTATTTATAGGCAAAATTTTGCCTCCATCAAATCATCCACCAAATCAATTATTAATTGCTCCACTAATTGCTCCACCAAATCCATTATTAATTACTCCACTAATCTCTTATCATGTTTGGTGATGATTTGATAATTTTTATTATTTATTTTTTAATTTATTTTTGGCTTTGAAAATGATTGAAAGTGACTTTAATAATTACACACAACACACTTCTAGATGGTTCATCAATTTCGGGCATGAATAGTCAGAATTAGAAATTATTTTGTCTTTCATAGCTGTAGATTTTTTAGTCTTCTTTAATCTGGAACTTGAATGAGCTCAATCCGATATCGGCATAAAATGGTATACCCAAAATACGACAGATGCGCAAAATTGGAATTTCCAAAACTGCACTTCGTCAAAAACGCCCTTTCAAGTTTCCAATCTCCAAAATTAAAATATCAAGTCCAATAATTTCCCTTATTTGACCCATATTTCAACCTAAATGATTTAATTGAGATCCGATATTATTTTATCTGCAAAATAAACTAAAACACATCAAAACGTTCATCAAACCCGAGAAACTACACAAAATATTAAGTTAAAGGGGCGGCAAATATTGATATATTTTACGCTCATCACCTTTGCCCTTTTCCACATTCCAGTAGCCTTTGGCCAAGCCTCGGGTTTCTAGAATATCGAAGTAAGGTACGCCTCACGCTACTTGCCTTTTTGCAAACTTTGACTTGTCTCATTGAGAATAGTCATTAACTCTCCAAGAGTTAAGTTTTGCAATTTAGTCTTCTAAGATCTGTAAGATCTATGAAGATCCTTCAATTTCATTATCATACTTTAAGGATCTAACCCTTAGTTCTGACAAAGAAATTAAGGACTCTAATGCGACAAGCTTAATGGATTAAGCACTAAAGTTATCATTACATGATCTTCCAAAGATCATGCTCTACTATTTGCTTAACTCCGAGCTTTAGGCTTAATATGTTATTTTATCAAATAAAGTAACTTATTAGTTTCCAGGACCATCCTGAATTTATTCCCAATTTGACAATTAAATCATTTAAATACATTTTCCCTAGGATTATGTTTTAAATGTCAATCTTTCAATTTTATCTTGATTCTAATAGTCCAACTATTTAATCAATGATTTATGTATTATTTATTATAATGATTATTATAGTCCAACTATTTAATCAACTATAATTTAATAGATTAAAATCAATTATATTGATTACTATAATCCAATTATAAAATCAACTATAAGTGAATAGTTTGAATACAGTCCAACTGTTTTAAAACAACGATTAAATATTAGTCCAACTAACATTTAATTTATTTGACGAATGATATTTGATTGAGCGCGTATGGCAAGTATTTAAACGAATATTGCAAATTCAATTCTTGCCTCCCACTATTATTCGGCGAGACTATAACCTTATGTCGAGTACTCGGGAAATCGTGTTTCCTAGCGGGCTAGGATCCCGTTAAATATCACACAATCTTGACTTTGGCCAACAAATTGTATGATAATTAACTAGGTAGATCTCTAAAATCAATTGGATCCAATCTAATTCCTAGATCTAGTAGGGGGACATCCAAGTCCGAAACATATATCTTATATATGCCAATATATCCAATATATTACCTAACCTTTTTCCTCTGAACCATCTAAGCCTTGGCTTTGGCACAACAAACTTAGTGATCCCAGTTAAGCGTGACCCATTGACCATGGAAAGATTCGTAATTAATGTCGATGGACAAGAAGTGGTCTTTACTTTGGCCAACAAACCACAACTTGGACAAGACACCAATATGGAACAAAGCTCTCGTGATTCAAACACATCCTCGACAGACAAAGGCCTTGACTTTGGCCAACAAACCAATGCCGTCTTAGATCTTGAGTAAGAATCACTCAATGGAAGGAAAAACGCTTAATATTTTGCGAGGGTTTTTCGTGTGCAAATTGGCAACCAATTTATTATCTTTGTTAAGGTCTCATCATCATACACCCTTAAACATGCATTCTAAATACATAATAAATCGTATATAATAAAATAATAATGATATGCGGATGGAGACTTTACAAAATGATCCTAGATCAAATCTCTCACTTTCCTCTCTCCCGCTAGCACAAGTATTTACTTCTACCCATTACACTACACTTCTAAAGAAACCTCATTTACATTGAGGGAAATAGGTGAGAAGAGAATACAAAGAATAAGGTGGTAATAAGGCTGGACAGGCAGGTCCAATTAATAAATTCCAAATTTATTACAAAAATTTCTAAAATTGCCCCACCCATATAATATCCATCTGATATACATTATTCATGCATCGCAACCATGTATTCACACAAGCATGTTATCAATCAATCTAATCAAATTAATTAATCTGATATTAGTGACCATCCAATGTTCAAACAATGATTTGATTTTGCTCGAGTCAAACTCGTTTTGCGAATAAGTACTCAAAGTACGAATTCTCGAATTAAATTAAACTACACAATTTATCCAATTCAATTTGTATTTAATTCTAATGCATTATTTAATTCCAAATTAAATACTACACTTTATTTGACGAACCTTTACCACTTAAATTCCAAATTTAATCGCTACGGGTCTCAAAGCCCGATTAACGTCCAACGTCAATTTAATTAATGTCTAATGGGCTTTTAATTAATTTCTTTAGGCGTGGACTTTTGGTCAACTCGGGTCAAATCCAATAACCAAAGTCCAATCCAGGATTTACCCCATAAGTCCAGAAATCAATTTAGGCCCAATTAAACCTTAAAGGTCCATTAGTCGCATTTGGGCTTTATGGAGGTGGTTTTGGGCCCAATTGGATCCAACCAATTTTGCCTAAACCCAACTTAGTACAACCAAGCCCAATAAGCCCATTAACAACTTTAAAAGTCCAATTTCCAAAATTAGGCCCAACATAATTAAATTACAAAAATTCCAAATTCACAATTTAATTACATAAAGTGTATTACATAATTAATTACCCAATTAACATTTCTAAAACATCAATTTAGCTAAGTAATCATGCCTTTTAACAACAAAACATGTCCAACACATTTCATCAAAAATCAAACCCATTTACATGCATATTGTTCTCGGTAATGGAGGGGATTTGTGTCCGATTCGGTTTCAATCCAATTAAATCCACAATCGACATTAAATAAACATCCTCAATCGTTTTAAGTCATCCAATGATCAACGAAACAAAAAATTACCAAGAATTAGGGCACTCAACCATTCGGCCAACACAAGAAATTTGGGGAAAAATGTTCCAAACAAATTTTCAACAAATTGATCCAATCAATCTTCAATTAAAATATATTTAAGCATACTAATTCATCCAATTTCATTAAAACAAGCTCAAATACAATTGACCGAAATTTTAAGCCCTAATCAATTTCATGTTTTTCAATCGCTCTAATACCATTGTTGGAGTTCTACGGCCCCAAGGATTGAAACAAAAGCATAAAACATAAATTACGAATACAACGGGGGAGTTGCAGAATACTCACATCAAGCGGTTGAGCGACGCGGCAACGAACAAAAAATTTCTTTTCTGCTCATGATTTGACGCTTGATGTGACTAGCGATTTGACGCTTAATTTGACTTGCGTTACCGTATAAACAACAAATGTGGGTTATTGCTGCAGCTGAGGCAGCAATAGCAGCCTTCTGGCTTGATAACAAATCTAATTAGATTAGATATAATTCTGTTAGCAGCTGAGCTAGGCTACAGCACAGGCTAAAGAATTAATGGTCTCATCAACGATCCAGATACATACTTCGATTTTCATCTGATTCGTTCGGATAATACATCGTGGCGATATGATGATCGAATAAATCGCATCAGATGATAATCATGCAAATCCACTGATGAAAGCCTTTTCTCAGCAGTTTGAGCCAACCATACATAGTTCGGGTGTCAGACACTCGAGTGACTGGCTATAGGCCAAGTGGGAGATTGTTGGACAATTATGACCCATAGCGTCACTATTTGTACAGATCGTTACCGGATTTACCCCCTGAAAACCCCTACAAAATGGTATCAGAGCGAGTCTGATTCTAGGCCCCCTAAAATGATTAGCTTTAATTAAATCAAAGTTTAATAATGTTTTCTTGACTTTATACATGCTTATTATAATCTAATTGGTTAGATTTAAGGTGTATGACACTTAGCGGAAAATCCCTAATTAATAAGGTTTTAATGTAATTATGTATTTGATGCATGTTATGTGGTCCGTCTTGTCAATACGGTGTATGAATACTTCTCTGTGACTACATCCGAGACCGTGCCTCTGCTGTGAGGGTGTAGCCGATAGAGATTTATTTATACCAGATGTATATCAGATACTAGATAAATTCAAGCGAAAGCGGAATTCTGAATGTGCCCTAGCTGTCAGGATTACGTAAGTAACTTGAGTTTATCATTGACAAGTTTAACCTTGGTACGTCTTCTTGTGGGCTTGCCTTCGCAGCGACAACGAGAAACGACCAGGACCAGAAACTCAGGAGTCACTATTGAGTGATTGAAAAATGAGTTGTCTACTTGATGAATATATGTAGGCAAGACCGTGCCTCTGATGTGAGCTGAAATATATTCACGGGATCCACTTTTCACTATTTGTATTTAATTTAAATATTAAATCTTTGTATTCTGTTTGGGGACTACAGTATTGCATGATTTAGTGGGAGGTGCATTTTTAGATTAAAAATCCATGATCTAGTTTATGCTTTTGATATTATATGAAAGTGCTTAATTTCTGCTAACCGTTTTTCGTGATCTATATAATAGATTGGCGATGGCGGCACAATCCACAAATCAGTTTGCACGTATGTTTGATGCGAACAAACTGAAGGGTGCTGAGAACTTCGCTGACTGGGAATTGGATTTGAGGATTGTCCTTGATTCCAAAAAGCTGGGATATGTTCTTGAGGGTCTGTTGCCCCTTGCTGTGGGTACGGATGCTTCGGAGGAGGAACGCCAAGTTTTTGAAACTTGGAAGGATGATGATTTAATGGTTAAATCATACATCCTTAGTTCACTGTCTCCAAAACTCAAGAAACAATACTATGGTATGCTAGATTCCTATAGTATGATGACGCGATTGAGACAATCGTTTGAGAACCAAGAACAAGTGATTGTTCACAAAGTCGCAATGGCACTGTTCCATGCGCGTCTGGATGAGGGGCAAGATGTTAGCCCACATGTTCTTCAGATGATCGATTTAATCGATCAGTTGAGGCAACATAATCTCATCTTGAATGACATTCTCAGTAGGAGTGTCATTCTTGGTTCGCTTCCAGCTTCATATCGCCAGTTCGTGATGTACTTCAACATTAATGGGACTGTCTGTACCTACCAGGAGCTATATAGGATGTTGCTCACGGCAGAAGAGGACCTTAAGAATGGAGTACCGACTCGCCCTCCTAGAACTACTTCTCTTTCTGCTTCTTCCCAAGGATGGTCCAAGGGAAAGAAGAAGAAAGGAAAGAAGAAGAAGGCTTTTGGTCCTCAACAACAGGCGAAGATTGCTAAGCCCAAGAGGGCTTCTGAAGACAAATTCCACCACTGCGGCAAAGTCGGGCATTGGAAAAGGAACTATCCTGATTACATCGCTCAGCTGATGAGAGATAGAGCATCTACATCAGGTACATTTATTTTTCCAATTATTGATTTATCTTTGGCTTGTGAAGCCGTTACATCCAACTGGATTTTAGATTCTGCTTGTCCCATTTACATTTGCAATTCGTTGCCGGTGCTGAAGGAAAGTAGGAGGCTGAAGCCCGGGGAGATGCAGTTGCGGTTCGGGAGTGGATACTCTTTGGATGCAGTTGCAGTGGGAGTATGCGAGATCTCATTGCAGAATGAGACACTTTTGTTAAATGAATGCCATTTTGTACCTCGATGTGTAGCTAATATTATATCACTTTTTGTATTGGATACATAAGGCTTTTGTATTAATATTAAGAAGAGTTCTTTATATTTATATGATATTAATAATATTCAGAACAGTTCTTTATATTTATATGATATTAATAATATTCAGATCCTTTGTTGTCCAAACCAGCATAGTCATTATACATTGCAAACTTCAAAAGATATATTAAATACTGGAGTTAATAAACGTAGTTTACCTGTAATTAATAATACTGAACTTTGGCATATGAGGCTTGGTCACATTAGCGTTAAACGCCTTACCCAATTGGTTAGGAATGGTTTGATAGCAGATCTCACCATTGAATCCTATCCAACTTGTGAATCATGTATTCAGGGTAAGATGACCAAAGCCCCATTTTCTGGTGTTGGACACCGCGCCACTAACTTACTGGAACTCGTACATTCTGATGTATGTGGTCCACTAAGTCAAACTGCTCACAGTGGTTATTCGTACTTCGTTACCTTTACCGATGATCTGTCATGGTACGGTTCTGTCTATTTGATGCGACATAAATCGGAAACCTTTGAAAAGTTCAAAGAGTTCCGAAATGAAGTAGAAAAACAAACTGGTAAATATATTAAATGCCTTCGATCTGATAGAGGCGGCGAATATATGAGTGGTGAGTTCATGGATTATATGAAGGAGATGGGATTCTCGCTCAATATACTCCTCCAGGTACTCCACAGCACAATGGAGTGTCTGAGATGAGAAATCAGACTTTATTGGATATGGTCCGATCAATGTTGAGTTTCATAGATTTTCCCTATTACTTATGGGGCTACTCTCTCTTAACAACCGCACATCTTTTGAACAAGGTTCCTTCAAAAGCTGTTCCTACGACTCCGTATCAGATATGGTTCGGTAGGAAACCAAATCTTAATTATATTAAGGTTTGGGGTTGTCCTGCCTATGTCAGGGTGACTCAACAAGATAAGCTTTCGCCTCGAGGGTAAAAGGTTAGGTTTGTTGGATATCCTTCGAATACGATGGGATATCTGTTCTATGATACCGAGCATCGAAATGTGTTCGTAGCTCGCTTCGCAAAATTTCTTGAAGTAGAATTTTTTTCAGAAGGTGGTAATCATAGACAGGTTGAGCTTGGTGAAGTCCAACCTGAAAATAACGAACCAACGGAGGAACCTAAAGTTCAAGTAGATGAAGGACCTTCAACACACACACTACGTAGGTCGGAAAGGGTATCTAGACCTCCTGAACGCTTGTATTTGATACAAGAAAAGAGTCTGGATGTTCTCTTAGTTGAAGAGACAGATCATTTCACTTATAGAGAATCGATGTTGGACATCGACTCCGTGAAATGGCAAAGTGCCATGAAATCCGAGATAGACTCAATGCATGAGAATCAAGTTTGGGACATGATTTCGCTTCCCGAAGGAATTGTTCCTATCGGTTGTAAATGGGTTTACAAGAGGAAGTGCGGGCCTGACGGTAAGGTTGAAACTTACAAGGCCCGACTGGTAGCAAAAGGTTACACGCAGCGACCTGGCGTCGACTACGATGAAACTTTTTCACCAGTAGCAATGCTTAAGTCTATTCGGATTTTGCTGTCTATAGCTGCGTATCATGACTACGAGATTTGGCAGATGGATGTCAAAACGGCTTTTCTAAATGGATTTCTTGATGAAGAAATCTATATGGAACAGCCGGAAGGTTTTGCGTCCAGCGAAAACTCGGGCATTGTATGTAAGCTTAAGAAGTCCATTTATGGACTTAAACAAGCTTCACGGAGTTGGAATCTTCGATTCGACAAGATTATTAGATCGTCTGGTTTTCTCAAGAATTCGGAAGAATCCTGTGTGTATCAGAAGGCCAGTGGGAGCATGGTCGTATTTTTAGTCCTATATGTTGATGACATCCTAATCATTGGGAATGATTTAGGTATGTTACAAAGCGTCAAAGCATACCTCTGTAAGAATTTCTCCATGAAGGACCTGGGAGAAGCTTCCTATGTTTTAGGGATAAAACTCTATAGAGATAGACAAAGGAGGCTGATTGGGTTATCCCAATAAACGTACATAGATAAGATCTTGGAACGGTATAGTTTTGGTAACTGTAAGACAGCAAACATACCGTTCAGACATGGGATTCATCTTTCAAAGAAGATGTGTCCACAAACAGAAGATGAGAGGGTTAGAATGTCTAACCAACCTTATGTTTCGTGTTTGGGTAGCATAATGTATGCCATGTTATGTACGAGGCCTGATATCAGTTTCGCTGTTAGCGTAACTAGTCGATATAAGTCCAATCCGGGTAATGACCATTGGATGGCCATTAAACATATCCTAAAGTATCTTAAAGGTACTAAGGATAAGTTAATAATTTGTGGAGGAAACGAACTGCAAGTTAACGGGTATACGGATTCCGATTTCCAATCGAATCCCGATGATAGAAAGTCTACATCTGGATTAGTATTTACCTTTAACGGAGGTGCAGTTTGTTGGAAGAGTTCCAAACAGAGATAGACAAGGAGATTCCACCACTGAGAGGAAAATATTGCAGCTTTTGAAGCTGCAAAAGAGGCTGTGTGGATAAAGAACTTTATCACAAAATTGGGAGTTATCCCAAGTATCGAGAATGCGATTTCGTTATACTGTGATAATACTAAAGCCATTGCATAAGTAAAGGAACCGAGGGCGCATCAGAAGTCGAAGAATGTGGAACGCAAGTACCATATCATTCGAGAGATTGTGTCGTGAGGGGATATTGTCGTGTGCAAGGTACCGAGTGAAGATAATGTAGCAGACCCGCTGACGAAGGCCATACCTCCGAAGCTGTTTGATAAACACGTTGAGTCGATGGGTATTAGATATAATTGATATTGGCACTAGAGCAAGTGGGAGATTTTGTTGGGGTTGGTGCTCAGAGCGCCAATTCCCGATTGTATTTCTTTTGAATACTTCTGTAAAACATTATTATTATGAATTATATATATACAGTTTCTATAATATAATCTATCTTTTTATAGTAAAGACGTAATGACATTAGAATGATTAGTTATGGTACTGTTGCAAAAGTGTCGCAACTAACATTGAGTAGTATCATGATGTTGTCATTCTCAGACTGTTCCTGGTCAAGGTTTACACTACTTGGTCAGTATAGTAAACCCGTTGAGACCAGTATATGTCATATACTGGAATATATGATTCCAATGGTTTCTCAATTAACCATTAGTCTTGGAGACTAGTATAGACGTGTAGGTGTTTATAGCGGATAAACACTGAACGACTCATCGAAGATTCTTAATAGATGGTACACCAACGTCAATAAGAATCTTCACGGGTTGAGTAGCACTTGTGATTCTTAGACTTGAGATGCCATTGTGGGCACATGAGACATCTTCTACACTTAGATGGCAGTCACGTCACCGATCTATTTAGAACAGACCTCCGCATGTTCGTTGGGTGTAGATAGATCCTCAGGGTGTTCTATGTGTATCAAGATAGGATCCGTCATTTCTGTGTACCAGAGCATAGGTAGTCCATATGATTAGAAATCAGATAAAAAACCATGGGCCCGTGGTAATGTTTAGAAGCTAGTTCTAAACATTCCTTTAGAGATTGCTAATAGAATAGTCGACTGGATAATCCCCATAGAGATTTGACGTTTACATCTATCTCTCTGGGATTTATCCGGATACCTGTGACGGAGAGATTATACAATTGCCATGACCTCGACCTGTATGGTTCAGCGAGATTATCCGTGATCGTCATAATTTACGGGTGGATAAATTATGGACGTGAAATTTGATTTCATGACGGATTTACCTGAATCTAGAGAGTCTCAATAATGAAATATACTCATAGAGCACTAGAGCAACATTATTAAATAATATTGATTATTTATAAAGTCGTTTAAAGGTTAAACGCAAGATACGTGCTAAAGGGACCTGATAGTCATTTGATTAATTATTGTGTATTTACATTTAATACTTGATTAATTTAAATACACATTAATTAATAGTCAAATTGAGATATTTGAATATATCCTAAATAAATATATGTATTTTATATTTAATGTAAATATATACATATATTTAATATATTTGTATTTAATTAATTAATTAATTAATTAATTGTTAAATGATTAAATTAATTAAAATATAAATATCTTAACATTTGGATATTTGGTTTAAATGATTAAGTTGCCTTTGTTGACTTAATATAAATATCTATAAAGTGTTATTTAGATATTTTATCAAGTTGACAAGATTTAAATCAGATGAAATTGAAATTAAAACTATTGTATTTGCTTGTTGAATTCGGCCAAGGCATTTGTTCAACAAGTATATATTGTTTTTCATTTTTCAATTGTTTTGTAACCTAATACACTTTACAAAGAAACTCCATTAAAGAAAGCAAAGAAAGCTTGTGAGGAAGAAAGTTAAAAACAAAGAAAGCTTGGATTTTAGTAAGTTTCTTCAACTTACTATTAGAAAGGAAAATGTTCCTTAGGATATAGGCTACATCTTTTGATGTTCTTATGTTATTTTTTCTTTTTTCTTTTTGTTTTTAATGATGAAAGTTTTGTTGAAAGTGTTGAGCATGTATAATGATGGAAGCTTATGACTATTGTAGTTATAAGTATTCTTTTGTTGTTTTGGAAACATTGTTGCTAATCTAGAGTTGTTGACCCACTCTTAGATGACATAGATTTGATCTTGAGTTGTTTCATTGTGTTGAGACTTTGATTGGATGGAAGAATGATGATTAAAGTAATTGATTTAACCAATTTGGTCTAATTTGTCCAATTTGAAGAAATTGTAAGATTAGGGTTCATGACCACTTCCAAATTTGGGGCTTTTCATTTATGTTGTGTATAAGGATGTGTATATGATGTATATAAAGTTTCATGTTGATTGGATCACATCTTGATGTGTTTTGAAGCATGAAATGACAAAGTGCACAAATTGGCACCTTAGGGAGGCATTCTGCCAAATGAACAAAAATTGGGGATTTTGTTGCTTTTGGTGTTTTGATGTTTTGAACATGCTAAGTTCATCTTAGAAATGATTTAGAATCATTCAAAATTGATTTGATCAATTTCAGACTAAAATGGACAAAAATACCAAGTAAGGGTAATTCGGTAAATTCACTTAAATATGATTTATTGAATTTTATTTCATAATTTGATTATTGGAATGTTAAATAAATATGTTTATTTAATTCATCCGAGAAAAAGTTTTGAAATCGGAAAATCTGATTTTCCACCGCTTCCGCTGCGTTACCAGATTTACCCCCTAAAAACCCCTACATTACATGCATGTGCAAATATTAAAATTGAATTACATATCATATATCAAACATGACTAATGTAATGGATGAAGCGTTGTTCAGGCGAAATCGTAATTTTAAAATTTTTTAAATTACCGAATGAATTATTCAATATCCAATATGAATAATTCTTTCATATTTTACTTAAACATATTTATTCGATATCAAATAGTGACATAAATATTTAAAAAACATTGCGAAACTTTTACGAAAATATTTTTCCGCAAAATGGCATAAAACGTATTTTTGACCGAACCGAACACCCAATACACATGAGGGCTGCCCAGGTCAGCCCCAATAGTATTAGGGCACTTCATGGGCTGCCCGAACAGTGAAAAATTCACTGTTTGGATAGCCGTCACTCGGTTGGCTCAAAAGTCAATCGGTAACGCCGTTTTTCACGGTTTTTGGTTATTTCAACTCCGAAATAATTTCCGGCAATTGTTCCAACACCCAAAACAAATCCAATACATTTAAATGACTTATTTTCATCACAAAGTTTCCAAATTTTCAGGCCATAACAGTGAGCACAAAAACAATCCATTTAACATGCTTTAAATCCAAATTTTAGCAAGATTAATCTAATTAATCTAACACCGATTCAACCCCACCACAAATGAAGACCTATAGAACAATGATAGGTATAATTAGAGTGGTTATAACACTCTATAATGGCAACAAATTTTTCCAACAAAAAATTGAACCTAAATTACCTTAATCTAGTTCAATATATACTTACACATGCTACTAGCTTCTCAATCCATCATCCAATCCAAAAACCCCCAAAAACCAAGAAGAGAAGAATCTCTACAACATTTGCTATAACACAAGAACAACAAAGAAATAATTTTCAAGCTTAAAGAAACAAAAAGATTACCTCTAATCTTATAATTTCTACAAACTTTGTAGTTGTGTGTGATATTTTTCTTTCTTTCTTCATTAGGAATTTTTGAAGGATGAAGAAGCTAGGGATTTCAAGTCAACCCCCACCAAAAGAAAGAAAACAAGTTTCTTCTCATCCTAGCAAAAGTGGCATGGATGTTGGCTTTAATAAAAGTTAATAATTAAAATAATTTTAATTAAAAAAGACTTGGTAAATGGCCATGACACATGGCATAATATTTATCATATATTACTTTTAATATACTTTAAATAATAGTGTAACTTTTACACATTTAAATCAAATAATAAAAGTCAAAAAGTTTTATTTAATTTACATGTGTTATAAAAAATTTACCAAATAATATGCATCAAATACAAATACACATTAGAACGACAAAAAATACCATTGGCATATGTAAATTCGTTTACCGATTAAACGATTCGAATTAACTAATTTAATCCGATAAAATATTATAAATAATCAGTATTATTCATAACGCGTTTCCCAAGTGCTCAACGAGTACACTTCATATTGTGAGACTCTCTAAGTTTAGGTTTATCCATCACGAAATCCAATTTCGTGTCCATAATTCACCCACTCATTAATTATGATGACCACGAATAATCTCGCTAAACTATGCCAGTCGAGGTCATTACATATGTATAATCCCTTCGTCACAGGCTATCCATATTATACCAGGGATATAAATAAGAACGTCAAATCTTTTCGGTATAATATAGTCGACTTTCAATTTACGATCTCTAAATAACACTCGAAATTGTTTTCTGAAGTTATACCACGACCATGGATTTATTAGATCGCAAACACATGTAGGATGCCTATATCCTGTACACAGGACTGACAGATTCTATCTTGATACGCACAGGATTTCATGAGCATCAGTCCACACCCAACGAATTGTGATAGGTCTGATCTAAATAGACCGGTGACGTGACTGCCATCAAAGTGTGGAGGATAACTCATATATCCACAGTGGTATCTCAAGTCAAAGGACCACTATGCTCGCTCAACTCGAGAAGATTCCTATTGACGTTGGTGTACCATCTATTAGGAAATCTTCAGTGAGTCGTTCAGTGTTTATCAAATAAACACCTACATGTCTATACGAGTCTTCCGAGATTCATGGTTCATTGGGATAAACCATCAGACCAAGTCACGATATACGACATGTACTGGTCTCAGCGGATTTTACTAACCGATCCGTGTTAGTAAATATTGACTATGAACTTTCTTTAAGGATATACATCTTATAGTGCGCTTCCCAATGTCAATTACAAACTACATTGTAAATCATAGGGTCTTTGTCTAATATACATGTACCACTAAATTAGATTCAGTTTCAATATAATCGTAATTAGATATCTAATCGCAATTAAATCGAATATTTGTATAAAAGACGAGAGGTGCTGCCATTAAATAAGTAATATTATGGAAAATAGAATTGTTCGTATTCATGAATCGGTAATAAATACGATCCACATTGGCAGTTCGAGCACCAACCCTAACATATGAATCAAGAACAGGTCTTGGTTCATAGAGTTGCAATGGAACTGTTCCATTCAAGATTTGATGAGGGACATGCTATGAGCACACATGTGCTTTATTCGATCGATATGATTGAGCAATTAAGGCGAAGTGATTTCCCTCTGAATGATACTCTAGGATGGAGTGTCATTCTTGGATCGCTCCCGGTGTCATATCGCCGGTTTGTTATGTACTTTAACATGAACGAGATTCACTATTCTTACCATGAGTTGCATAGGATGCTTCTCACGATGGATGAGGATTTGAGGAAATGAGTGCTGACTCACCCTCCGAAACCCACATCAGTTTTCGCTTCTTCCCCACTTCAAGTCAAAAGAGAATAATACAAAGCGAAAGAGGAAGTAGGGTTCCACTGCTCCTCCGCAAGGTAAGATAGCAAAGTCTATGAGGGATTTTAAAGACAATTTCCACCACTGCAGTAAGATTGGGCACTGGAAGAGGAATTATCCAGACTACATGACCGATAGCAGGAAGGAAAGATCATCAACATCATGTACTTTTTTTTCCCTGTTATTAATATCTCCTTAGCTTGTAAAGCTCTTACATCTAGTTGTATTTTAGATTCTGCTTGTCCTGTTCACATTTTCAATTCGTTACAGGTGCTAAAGGAAAGTAGATTATTGAAATCTGGAGAGATTCAGTTGCAATTCGGGAGTGGTGACTCTCTGGATGCGGTTGCAGTGGGATTATACGAGATTCCCTTATCCAGTTGGAGAATTTTGATAAATTACTGCTATGTTGTACTAGGATACCTAGCTAATATTATATCACATTTTATATTAGATATAGAGGGATATTGATGAACAATAAAAAATGCATATTTATTAAAATAAAAATCAATCATTTTACACTTGTAGTTTCATTAATCCATTTAATTTAGTATAATAATTAAATTTATGTTTTATATATTTTTATTGTGACTTTTATATTTTATGTAGGTGAAATAATACTTTGGATGTATAACTAGAAAAATGGACTTGACATTTGGATTTTGGAGGCCAAAATTTTAATAAGGCGTTCTAACAGTGTACAACTTCGGAAATTCCAACCCAGTGTAATGTTCATATTTTAGCCATAACTTCTTAATTCGATATCAGATTGAAGTGATTATAATTCCAGATGGAAGAAGACTCAAAGATCTGTAACTTTAATGGTGACAAGATTTTCAAATTCTGAAGTTTTCAAGACCGAAATTGATAAAGAAGATAAAATGTGTTATATGTAAAAGTGATTGTCAAATAAAAAAAAATTAAATAAAAAATTATTTGTCAATTTCTCCTTGCATGTTTGGTAGAGAATTTGGTGGAGAAAATGGTGGAGAATTTGGTGAAGAAAATGGTGGAGAAAATAATGGAGGAAATGGTGGAAAAGTTTGTAAAATTTCCCATATAAATAAGAGATTCCTGCACCTCATTTCCTCAACAAAAATTTCTGTAAGCATTGCATTTTTACATATCAGCCCGATGATGAGTCTCGTACGGAGACACTACCTCTTTAGTTGTGAAAGCCGCGGGAAACGGACGTTGGAAGGGTAAAGTTGGAAATTAGTATTTTGTCAGATTTAACTCGCTTGTTTCGCTTCGGGTTCGCTTGTTGGACCTCTGTTTTAAAACACACCAAACCCATTTAAAACACATCTCACAAATTAAATAATTAAAACATTTAAAACACATCTAACAAATTAAATAATTAAAACAAAATTAAATTAAATTAAAACACATTTCACAATTAAATCACCTTCCTAAATTAAATTAAATCCCTTTCCTAAAATACATAAATCACATTCCTAATTTAATTAAATCACCTACCAATTTAAATAAATCATATCCTTAACTAAAAAGAATAAATCAAATCACTTCCCTTAATTAAAAGATTTTCCTTATCACATACTAAATTAAAAGATATCCTCAATTAATACACAAATCATATTCCTTCCCCAACAAGGTAAATCCCCTCCCTTTGCCTATAAAAATAACCCCTCTCCACACATTCAAACCCCTAGCAGAAAACACAAACAAACACGTACACTAACCCTAGCCTTCAACGATAGCCACCTGCCCCCACTCGATAAACACTGCCCATGTTCAGCCCTCAATTCACGTAAGCCACCAATTGCCAACCTTCACGCCACCTTTCACAAAAAGCCCTCACTCACACTCCAAGCAGAACACGCCTGGCCTCCCCCCACGTAACAACAAAGCCTTATAGTCAACGCGTGAACAACAAATAATAAAGCCAAGGCAGCCAACCCAATTTTCCCATCACGCCTACAAGCCTTACGCCCAGCTCGCTCTCACTGACATGCACCTGCAGCCACGTTCACAAGCCACACAGCCTCATTTCAACCACACACTCTCACGCCCCTTTTACATCAAGAACCCCCTCACGCACCAAAACACCACTAGCCAAACTGCCGCAAAACCCTTGCACATAAACTGTCGTATAACACACCATAAACTGTCCCTGAATTGCCTGACAAACTGCCACATAAAACCCCTCTCTGCACGCCCAAATCAGTCCCCAAAACCTGCTATAAATAGTAACGAAAACTGCCCCCGAAACCCTTCGAAAACTGCCCCCAAACCAGTCCAAATAATCCTCAAAACAGTAGCCTAATAGACCTGAAACAGTAACCAGAAAATACACTTAAAACAGTAGAGAAACGGAGTGAAAACAACAAACCGAGCAGTGAAACCGTGAGGAAAATCGTTGGATTAGTGAACCAGAAAAGTTGCGGAGTATCAATCCTTCCGACGACCGTGTAACGCGCTTTCGAGGAACGACAAAAGAGGTTAGACCTGAGGGAACCTTTTCACTTATCTTCTTTCGTTTTATTTTATTTATTTTAAAATATTATTGCATGAGAGTCGTTTGAAGCATGATGTGATTGTTGGATGAGCGGGATATGTGTTCCCTTTTTGTGATATATTGGATGGAAACCCGAACGTAAATTCCGTAGCCGATTCGGAATGGATGGTAGTGCGGTCTGCACTCGAGATACAACGCCGCGTACCGCTCAAAGATACACATATCTCGTCTCATCCAATTTGTATTTCAGCATGTTATGGTTCATAGGTTGTTTATTTATTGTTTAAAGCATGATTTAATTTAGTTCATTATTTAACTTTCAAAGCATGATTATGTTATTTAGGTATGTTGTTTCTTTATTCCTTATGCATGATGTTTTGTCTAGTTTATGTTAATGTTTAATTAGTTATTTGTTTATTTCAGTTTAATGGCTCAACATGCTCATTGTGTGATATTGCTTGTTCCCGTTTAAAGACTTATTTTCGAGCATGCAAACTTAGATTATGAGTTATTTTGATGAATGCATACTTGGCGTAGATTACCCTTGAGCATGAATGTTGAATAGATTTGGTTAGTTTATTGCACAAATCATATCATCACAAGTGACATAAGTAAGAGACCATTCCGAACCCAACGGTTTGAGGTCTTCCCTTGCGAGGGGTGAGTGCGGCCTTAAATCTTTGTCTCGGTTCACACCGGGTGGCGACTCCATGTTAATTCGTACTCCCAATTAGGCCGCGAGCCTAGAACAGCGTCGTCAAGTTCTGTTGTCTACAGTCTGGCGACTCCACTGGGGATATTTTGAATCGGCCCCGAAATCATGTCTTGTGATGTTTATGATTTGTGCTTCAGTTAGTCGTTTCTATGGTAGGTTGAAAGGGGTTAATCAAAGGCTTTATTGGAGCTAGGTGATGGTTGGGTGTCTTCCTTCACTCACTACCTTTTCATAAGGAAAAGCTATGAAGACACCGAGATAATCATTACTTGTAGCTCGTTGTGACAGACTAGTTTGGAGGACTCGTTGTTTATTCCTGACACCAAGCGATAAGATTCTAAGGGGCTTGGGTACTTAAGAGAGCCTCGCTCCACCCTCCATCCGGGGAATCTACAACGAGAAATCCATTCGACAGTTAGTCACACACCGTAACTCGTTGGCACGTACCGTAAGGTATAAAAAGGTGCACTCACTTGGTCGCTTGAACCCTTGAGTGGGGAGTCCTAGTTGTGGGTAATCCTTCGTCAAACGAGAGCCTTTGTCCACACTCCTGTAAACCCACATGTGAACCATAGTTGTATGACCTATTGGGGCCACCCTTTATGCTTTTGATAACCCCATGCATATTATGTCTCATACATCCCATGCATCTTATGCATACATGCATCATGTTAAACCTCGTGTCTTAAAGGCCATCATAGATATCCGTTGGGTTAGAAAAAAGAATGACTTGTCAAATGAGAGTTTAGCAAACATTGACATCGGGAAAAAGGAAATCGAGAAACAGAGAACTTTACTGCAAGGATAGAAAGACCATGGGGGGCCTTCAAAAAAAAAGAAAAAAAAAAGAAAAAAAGAGAAAAAAAAGAAAAAAAAAAAAAAAAAAAAAAAAAAAAAAAAAGAAAGAAAGGAAAAGAGAAAAAAAAGAAAAAGAAAAAAAAAGAAAAGAATTGTTTGTTCTTAGTCCTTAATAGTTAGACATAAGTCCAATGATGAAATCGTTTGCTTTAGGATGAAATCTTAGAAACGATAAACCCTTGATGTGCTTTTATCTGATACTTTGAGTGATTGATCTATGTTAGACTCGTAAGCACTTCACTATAGGTTCTTAGCGGTGAAAACCTGAGTAGTTGGCAAGGTGACTAGTTGAAGAAATTGTAGGTCGGTGAATGACCGTTTGCTTAGATGTCTATCTTGATTTGCTTATGTTATGATGTGTGGTATGGTTGAAAATGAAAGAAAAGTCTCTAAAGAAAAGAATTGAACCACCTATAACCGATAAGCGTGAAGCTACCCATGGGCGAGTATTAGGACCACCATGAGGAGAAATCTACCTTAAAGGGTAGGTGTGTTGAAAAAAAAAAGAGAAAAGAAAAAAAAAAGAAGTTCAAAATGAAAAGAAAAAAAGAGAGAGACAAAAAAGAAAGAAAACCAAACCACATTGAGCACGAAAAAGCAATTGCGGCGTATAACTGAGACATCTAGGTTGGTTTGACCCATCGATCCCGATTTTTGAAACGAAATCATTGAGTTGGCCCTTAGGAATCAAGATGTAAAAGAACCTTTGCACACACACACCTTGAGTCTGGCTTAGATCATTTATTCAAAGCTTGGATTTGAGTCGCATTGAGTGTTTTGAAGGTTCTCTGGTTTCATTGCTGAGCATTCTTTGAGGACAATGATATGTATAACTATTGGGACTATTTCGTAGAATGTGATATAGCATGATGATATGGAAGGCCCCACCATATGGTTCATCTTGACCAAATACAAACAGCGGAGAGCATAAAGCTAAACCAAGACTGGGGGCGACCAGTCTACCATATCGTGAATCAGGGATATAACAAGATATTGAGTCATGAGACCAGAGAGAAGACTGAGTAATCACCTGGAGAACTGGTGGAAGACCTAACCTCACGGAATAGGAAATTCATTCATGCATGCATGCATACACGTAACATATTTTGCATTCTTTTTTGTGTTTGTTTTGTTTTTCATAGGTTTCAAAGAAGAAAAAGTGAAAGCGACAAAGACAAGCCAACCAGAATCAGCAACATACGAGTAGTAGTTTTGGGGATGAGTCCCAGGGCTGAGGCCCATATCAGTATCAGCATGGGGGCGAGGCCCACATCAGTATCCGTTCAGGGTTGAGGCCCACACATCATCAGTATCAGTTTTGGGGATGCGTCCCAGGGTAGAGGCCCACATCAGCATCAGTTTCGGGAATGAGTCCCAAGGTTTAGGCCCACGTCAGTATCAGTTTTCGGGCAAGGCCCACATCAGTTTCAGTTTTGTGGCGAAGCCCATATCAGTATCAACTCAAGGCTGAGGCCCACATCGTCAGATTTGGAATAAATCCAGGGAATGAATCCCAGGGAGGAGGCCCACATCGTCAGATTTTGGAATGAATCCAGGGAATGAATCCCAGGGCTGAGGCCCACATCGTCAGATTTTGGAATGAATCCAGGGAATGAATCCCAGGGCTGAGGCCCACATCGTCAGAATTTGGAATGGATCCAGAGAATGAATCCCAGGGCTGAGGACCACCTTATCAGAATTTGGAATGAATCCAGGGAATGAATCCCAGGGCCGAGGCCCACGTCGTTAGAATTTGGAATGAATCCCAGGGCCGAGGCCACGTCGTCAGAATTTGGAATGAATCCCAAGGCCGAGGCCCACGTCTTCAGAATTTGGAATGAATCCCAAGGCCGAGGTGCACGTCTTCAGAATTTGGAATGAATCCCAGGGCTGAGGCCCACGCCATCAGAATTTGGAATGAATCACAGGGCCAAGGCCCACATCAGCATCAGTTTAGGGCGAGGCCCACATCGGCATCAGTTTGAGGCGAGGCCCGTATTAGCATCAGTATCAGTCTTGCCGGGTATGGCACTCTGGGGGCGAGACCCACATCTTTATCAGTATCAGTCTTGTCGGGTATGGCATTCTGGGGGCGAGGCCCACATTACATCAGTATCAGTCTTGCCGGGTATGGCATTCTGGGGGCGAGGCCCACATTACATCAGTATCAGAATTGTCGGGTATGGCATTCTGAGGGCGATGCCCACATTACATCAGATCAGCTTCTGCCGGGTATGGCATTCTGGGGGTGAGACCCACATTACATCAGATCAGCTTTGCCGGGTATGGCATTCTGGGGGCGAGGCCCACATTACATCAGATCAGTTTAGTCCGGGAATGGACACGCCGAGAATGGCACGCCGGGAATGTCACTCTGAGAATGGAGATATAGTCCGGGAATGGATAAGTCCGGGAATGGACATGCCGAGAATGGCACGCTGGGAATGGAGATATAGTCTGGGAATGGATAGTTCGGGAATGGACAGCTCGGAACGAGCACGCCGAGAATGGCACTCCGAGAATGGAGATCGGATCGGGAATGGACCACAACACGATGACGGTTCGGGAATGGACCTCATCACACCTCATCACAGTAACACTCCGGGAATGGAGATCGGTTCGGGAATGGACCACAACACGGTGACGGTTCGGGAATGGACCTCATCACACCATATCATAATAACACTCCGGAAATGGAGCACGGTTCGGAAATGGACCATCATCACATCAGCGATGCCTCGGAAATGGGGTTTAGCATGCCGAAAATGGCACTCCGGAAATGGAACACGGTTCGGAAATGGACCATCATCATATCAGCCATGCCTCAGAAATGGGGTTTAACATGCCGAAAATGGCACTCCGGAAATGGAGCACGGTTCGGAAATGGACCATCATCATATTCAGGGTGAGGTCCCTATTGTCAGTGGTATTGGGTCGAGATACATACCCAGGGTCGAGATCCGTGCCCCCGTTGTCGTTTGAAGTTCCGGGTCGAGATACGTACCCAGGGTCGAGGTGCCCACTACATCATTATATTCAGGGCGAAGTCTCTATTTTCAGCGGTATTGGGTCGAGATGCGTGCCCCCGTTGTCGTTTGTAGTTCCGGGTTGAGATGCGTACCCAGGGTCGAGGTGCCCACTACATCATCATATTCAGGGCGAGGTCCCTATTGTCAGCGGTATTGGGTCGAGATGCGTGCCCACGTTGTCGTTTGTAGTTCTGGGTCGAGATGCGTACCCAGGGTCGAGGTGCCCACTACATCATCATATTCAGGGCGAAGTCCATATTGTCAGCGGTTTTGGGTCGAGATGCGTGCCCAGGGTCGAGATGCGTGCCCCCGTTGTCGTTTGTAGTTCCGGGTCGAGATGCGTACCCAGGGTCGAGGTGCCCACTACATCATCATATTCAGGGTGAGGTCCCTATTGTCAGCGGTATTGGGTCGAGATGCGTGCCCAGGGTCGAGATGCGTTCCCCTGTTGTCGTTTGTAGTTCCAGGTCGAGATGTGTACCCAGGGTCGAGGTGCCCACTACATCATCATATTCAGGGCGAGGTCCCTATTGTCAGCGGTATTGGGTCGAGATGCGTGCCCCCGTTGTCGTTTGTAGTTCCGGGTCGAGATGCGTACCCAGGGTTGAGATGCGTGCCCCCGTTGTCATTAGCAGTTCCGAGATGCGTCCCAGGGTCGAGGTGCCCATCACACAATCAACTTAGTTCAAAGCAGCAGGCAGACCAGGTGACAGCTGGCAAGCCAGGTAATTAAAAATGCATTGCACGTACTTTGATAGGATTGTCATTGTCACACACTGCACAAGTCCCATCAAAGTGGGGGCGATTGTAGGCACTGTATTTTTGCATATCAGCCCGATGATGAGTTTCGTATGGAGACACTACCTCTTTTGTTGTGAAAGCCGCGGGAAACAGACGTTGGAAGGGTAAAGTTGGAAATTAGTATTTTGTCAGATTTAACTCGCTTGTTTCGCTTCGGGTTCGCTTGTTGGACCTCTATTTTAAAACACACCAAACCCATTTAAAACACATCTCACAAATTAAATAATTAAAACATTTAAAACACATCTCACAAATTAAATAATTAAAACAAAATTAAGTTAAATTAAAACACATTTCACAAATTAAATCACATTCCTAAATTAAATTAAATCCATTTCCAAAATACATAAATCACATTCCTAATTTAATTAAATCACCTACCAATTTAAATAAATCATATCCTTAACTAAAAAGAATAAATCAAATTACTTCCCTTAATTAAAAGATTTTCCTTATCACATACTAAATTAAAAGATATCCTCAATTAATACACAAATCATATTCCTTCCCCAACTAGGTAAATCCCGTCCATTGGCCTATAAAAAAAACCCCTCTCCACACATTCAAACCCCTGGCATAAAAACACAAACAAAATCGTACACTAACCCTAGCCTTCAACGATAGCCACCTGCCCCCACTCGATAAACACTGCCCACGTTCAGCCCTCAATTCACGTAAGCCACCAATTGCCAACCTTCACGCCACCTTTCACAAAAAGCCTTCACTCACACTCCAAGCACATCACGCCTGGCCTCCCCCCACGTAACAACAAAGACTGATAGTCAACGCGTGAACAACAAATAAAAAAGCCAAGACGCAGCCAACCCAATTTGCCCATCACGCCTACAAGCCTTACACCCAGCTCGCCCTCACTGACCTGCACCTTCAACCACGTTCACAAGACACACAGCCTCCTTTCAACCACATACTCTCAAGCCCCTTTTACATCAAGAACCCCTTCACGCACCAAAACATCACTAGCCAAACTGCCGCAAAACCCTTGCACACAAACTGCCGTATAACACACCATAAACCTTCCCTTAATTGCCTCATAAACTACCGCATAAAACCCCTCTCTGCACACCCAAATCAATCCCTAAAACCTTCCACAAATAGTAACGATAACTGCCCCCGAAACCCTTCGAAAACTGCCCCCAAACCAGTCCAATTAATCCTCAAAACAGTAGCCTAATAGACCTGAAACAGTAACCAGAAAATACCCTTAAAACAGTAGATAAACGGAGTGAAAACAACAACTCGAGCAGTGAAATCGCGAGGAAAATCGTTGGATTAGTGAACCAGAAAAGTTGCGGAGTATCAATCCTTCTGACGGCCGTGTAACGCGCTTTCGAGGAACGACAGAAGAGGTTAGACCTGAGGGCACCTTTTCACTTATCTTCTTTCGTTTTATTTTATTTATTTTAAAATATTTTGCATGAGAGTCGTTTGAAGCATGATGTGATTGTTGGATGAGCGGGATATGTGTTCCCTTTTTGTGGTATATTGGATGGAAACCCGGACGTAAATTCTGTAGCCGATTCCGAATGGACGGTAGTGCGGTCTGCACTCGAGATACAACCCCGCGTACCGCTCAAACATACACATATCTCGTCTCATCCAAATTTGTATTTGAGCATGTTATGGTTCATAGGTTGTTTATTTATTGTTTAAAGCATGATTTAATTTAGTTCATTATTTAACTTTCAAAGCATGATTATGTTATTTAGGTATGTTGTTTCTTTATTCCTTATGCATGATGTTTTGTCTAGTTTATGTTAATGTTTAATTAGTTATTTGTTTATTTCGGTTTAATGGCTCAACATGCTCATTGTGTGATATTGCGTGTTCCCGTTTAAAGACTTATTTTCGAGCATGCAAACTTAGATTAGGAGTTATTTTGATGAATGCATACTTGGCGTAGATTACCCTTGAGCATGAATGTTGAATAGATTCGGTTAGTTATTGCACAAATCATATCATTACAAGTGACATAAGTAAGGGACCATTCCGAACCCAACAGTTTGAGGTCCTCCCTTGCGAGGGGTGAGTGCGGCCTTAAATCCTTGTCCCGGTTCACACCGGGTGGTGACTCCATGTTATTTCGTACTCCCATTAGGCCACGAGCCTAGAACACAGCGTCGTCAAGTTCTGTTGTCTACAATTTCCACAGGTCTCTCTGAGACTTTGTGGGATGAGCTCTTATGTGTATTTTTTCCTTTTGTAATTTATTTTTCTTTTATTAATAAAATTATGAGTGTTTTTATTTATTTCTCGCTCTGCTAATTTTCATTATGCTGGGGTAAAGAGTTAAGCTAGTGGTATGAAAATATCAGTGATTTTTATTTATATTATATTTTTGTAATGACCCGTAGTCATATTACTGTTACGTTGTGGTACTGTGGTATTACGGGACAAATATGTTATAATATAAATTGTGTACGGGCACAAATACATTCATGAAATGACTTTTGGGATGTTTGGTTAATTTTATGAAATTTCGATACGAGACTGTATAACATACAACTCTGGATAGCCTATAGTATTTGGACCATAATTTTCTAATTTGAACTCTGATTTCTATGAATTTTATACTGCCACAAATCTGAGATCGAGATCTAAACCATCCGTGTTGAACATTCTTCCAAAATCAGACCAGAAATAGTAAAAAATATATGTCAAAATTAGGATGAATAGTAACCGAGGGAATTCTAGTAAAATCCACCAACTTCTACACTCTTCTATTTTCTTAGGGCCAATTATAAAAGTGGTGCAATATTCATAAATTCACAAAATTGGAAACAATAAGAAGAATGGAAGACGTGAATGAGAGAAAGAAGATGAAGAATATGAAGAATAAGAGAAAGAAGAGAAGAAAAAAAAAGAAACATGGAAAAGAAGAAAGAGAGAAGGAGAAAGAAGCATAAAAGACTTGACATCCATGGAATTTGATAGATAAAAGGAGAACCAACAACAAGAAAGAAGGTAATATTTACTTAACCTAAATTTGAGATTTTGAAACTTTGATGATGTGGAAACATGTTGGTGTCAATGGCATGCTAGGGTTTGCAATTAGTGAAGAAATGAGCATGAAATTGGTTGTAAGATAAGTATCCAAATTTGATAATTTTAGGGTTTAAACCAAGAGTGAGGATTTGGGTTTAAGTTTGTGAAGTATATGTGGTAGATTAAAAGTGATTGTTGGTGAGTTGGTGGTTTAGTGCATGTGAAGTTGAGTGTAATATGATGTATTTTTTATTGGTTTTAGTATGAAAGTGTTAGTATGAAGTGTAATTGATGTTTTGTGCATTGGATGAGTTTAGAGAAGCAAAACTGAAATCTTGAAAACCAGGTCGCATCGCGACGTTGAAGAGCCTTGCGTCGTGATGCACAAGAAGAAAATGATGACACAATTGCACAAAATTTCTCAGAACCAGTTTTAAACCACCTAGTTCCACCCTAGCGTGTTAGAAACCACCCTTAGGGTCTCGTATCTGTTCGTATGAACACATTACATCTTAGTATAAGTATAATATACCAAGTGACGATATCACTGACTTAAATTAAGAAAGTTTAGCTGTATTCCAAAATTCATCTCATAGTCTGTAGTCTAACCGAGTTATCATTTATAGACCATTGCAGGAATTATACTTTCCATCGATGAAGCGATATAAAACCAGCAATATTCTAATCAGTGAGTGGACCTCTTGTCTCAAACTGGTTTTATTTATTAGGTTTTGATATCATATTTACTTTCACGCTTTAGGGCGATAGAATGTTTTATTATTACAGTCATTTCATAAATCGTTATGATTTAAGCTTTAATTGAGAAAGAAATGATTTTCAGAAAATGGTATATACAGTCTTGAGATTTAAAACATGAGTTTATGTTTTCGGGGCATAGGGGAAAATCCCACCCCAGTATGTAACTTGAGATAGCCTGGAATTGACGGACAGAGGACATGTGCACATGTAGAGGATTGGGGGACGGCTATACGTAACGCCCCCAGATCCTAGTTCAGTGGTAGGGGGAAGGCGATGCGTAACGCCCCTAGACCCTAATTTTAGAACTTGCAGGGTAGCATAGATCCGCACCCCCAATTCTAGTTTATGGCTTGGGGGACGACGATACGTAATGCCCCAAGACCACCAATTTCAGGGATATGAGTGGCATGTTTTGGGGGACGGCGATACGTAATTCCCCAAAATCATGGGTTGGTACTCCTAGCTCTATTTAGGCGTATAGAGGGACAGTGATATGTAATGCCCCCATACGTAAAGTTTTACAGAAAACATATCAGATTTTGAAGACAAATTCCACCACTGCAGTAAGATCGGGCACTGGAAGAGGAATTTTCCACACTACCTGGCCCATAGCAGGAAGGAAAGAGCATTGACATCATGTACTTTTATTTTTCCTGTTATTAATATCTCCTTATCTTGTGAAGCTCTTACATCAAGTTGTATTTTAGATTCTGTTTGTCCTGTTTATATTTGCAATTCGTTGCAGGTGCTAAAGGAAAGTAGACTACTGAAATATGGAGAGTTGTAGTTGTGATTCGGGAGTGGAGACTCGCTGGATGCGATTGCAATGGGATTATACGAGATTCCCTTATCTAGTGGGAGACTTTTGATAAATTACTGCTATTGTTGGGAAGCGGCCGTGAGTGCGCAGCGGAAAAATAAATAATTAAAATTATGATGCCACTTTCCTTTTACCCAAGACCCATTTGTTTTTATTATTCTACAAGCCTAGGCATGTTACTATATATTCTAAGCATAAAACTCATAAAACATGCAAAGAACATAAACCTAACACATGCTAACTATCATAAGAACTCTAATTAAAATAAAGAAAGAAAAAGACTTACTTGAACCGTAGACTCCTCCAGTCCTCCCTCCAATCTACAAGCTTTTCTCGAACTCAGCAAGCTCGTCCACGTTCCAAAGAGCCACCCAAGTGTGTGGCCTCCAAAGATGCACACACCAAAGCCAAAACTCAACGGCAAGACTACGCTTTGAGTGCATGGGTATTTTTCCCTTGGTGCTAGCCTAGGTAAATACCTCAAAACTTTTAACTCGAGGTTCTTCTAGTCAATTAGACTTAAGGATCCTCAAAATCAGTGGCTTACTCTTAAAACTTTAGAGTTGCTCACTTATATAAACCCAAGATTTGAAAGGTTTGTTGCAAAAATTTATGAATAAATTTTTGGGTTTATATAGTGCTCCAAAGACAACAAATTTAATTAAGAATCCGATGTGGGATAAAAGCCAATTTAATCTTAGCCATTGGATCTTAGTGGTTTAATGAGATTAAAAAACCCTAATAAGAGTTTGGGCCGAATTGGAATTCAAAACAAATAACAAAAATAACAAAAAAAATTTCTATTCATACGGTACTATTCACATGAATAGTAATTTTTTTTTTCCAATTCCCAAAGTGCCCCTACCGTCATTCACAAATCCCTAAGCTATTATGGATTCTCATAAATGATCTGTTCAATAATTAAACATATTGAACCATTTATGACCAATTCGGAGAGCAATCATATATGCTGTTAAATATGTACTTTGCACTGTTAACCATTGATTTCAACTTTGTTGTGTGTGACCTTTTGGGTTCCCCTCAAGTTGGACATGAAATGAATCGTGATAATTTAATCGAACATAAATTATCCTCCGATCAGATGGTCGTTTAATTTCAATGACCAAGGTTGACATCTAGCAACATGCCAAGGCCCCCTAAATGAGAAGGAAAGATATATATCCATTCTGTATGCGATTTACATATGATACGGTCTCTCGCCTCACTGTATCCCCACCTATTGACCTAGGGTACGAAAAGTGTCTACCCATATGGTCAAAGGTATGATGTTGATAGTGTCTTGAATCGTGTTAACCCAAGAATCTCACATGATTCTTCCGCTGTGGCCACAGTCTCAAGCACTGATCACACATATCAACCCGGGAATTGGAATACTACTCTTATAAGAAAATATTATCCGAGAGAGTGGCGATTCTCTGTTGTATCCTTACAAACATCATGTGTTTCAACAAATGACCCAATCGTACCCTTATGATCAGATCTTTTGAACCGGGGAAGGAGAATGTCAAAGTTATTTGATCCACATATAATATTGTAAAGACCTCAAGTCTAAGGACTAGTCATATAATCGATACATGAAAGTTCTCACAGACACATGGGATAAACACTCTATATGAAAACTTTAGGCGGTCAGTTCGATGGACACGAGTAACTCATGCATACATGTGACACACCAAGTGGACGGATCTCCGCTAGTAGCCTATGAGATCGGCTACCCCACTTAAGGGCGGATCATATCATCATTCTAGTCTCTCCGCTTTGTGAACGCCCAGATTATTCACAAAACTATGACTAGGAATATTTAAGAGTAATGATTCTCATAAGGCATGGAAGCCATCGTCTTATTACTCCAAGGGCTTTATTACAGTGTTGATGATTCATATAAGTTATGTAAGACACGTATAATAAAGATTTCTATTTTATTAATTAATGAAAATATTACAAATACATGTACATATAGCCCATCCACAAGTTGGGTATAGGGCATAAAATGAACTTTCTTGTAGAACACAGAAATCGGCGATGCTGTTCCGGGCTCGCGGCCCGGTCGGGAGTACAGAGTAGCCCGCAGGGGACTAAGCCAGAGAATAAAGGAGTCGCCACCCAGTGTGAACTGGGAAATGATTTAAGGCCGCACTCACCCATCGCAAGGAAGACCTCAAACTGTTGGGTTCGGAATCATCCCTTACTTATGTCACATGTAATGAATGAATTTATGCAATAATCTAACCAATTCTACGCAACATACACATGCAAGATTAACTAATATCTAAGTTGGCACACATAGAAGTAAATGAAACGAAAGCGAGCACACAATCCCATGAACACATGCATGAACGTTTCTTCAAGCGGTACGTGGAGTTGTATCCCAAGTACAGACCGCACTACCCTCCATTCAGATTCGGCTACGGAATTTAGGTCTAGGTTTCCATCCTATATACCACGAGAGGCAACACTCAAGCATTAACAGAACGCAATCATTAACCCAATGTAGACAGACATGAAACATATGATAAGGCATATAACCATAAATAACCGAAGAGACAAAACATGCAAAATAACAAAGAGGATAAATAACGCAAAATAAATGCGGAATAATAAAGCAACAATAAACATAAATTAAATGTGAAATAGTCAAAAGACAAATAACGCGAAATAAATTCCAAATAATGAAATATGTGACCAAAGCATTTGGCCGTTTTCAATATAGGACTTTGCATACCCGGTTGGACTTATGCCACATCCAACCAAGCATGCCGTGTCCAGAACGACAAAATAAATATAACAAAGGGTGCCCTCAGGTCTTACCTTTTAAGCCGTTTCTCAGGAGTGCGTTGGGATATCGCCGGAAGGGTTAACGTTTCCACTATTTTTCTGGTTTGCTGGTTCACTGTTTTCGCTCGCTGTTTTCTCTGTTTTCTTCACTGGTTTGGATGATTTTTGCTGCTGTTTCGGGTGGTTGTTTAGAGACTGTTTTGGGTTATTTTGGGACTGTTTTGGGTTATTTTGGGACTGTTTTGGGGACTATTTCGGGGGCTATTATAGGGATTGTTTTGGGGTGTACTTTTGAGGGTCTGACTTACGATTTTGGCTTCTGTTTTTGGCCAGTGTCGATCAGTTGTAAGGTCGTTTGCTTGCTTCGGTCTTCACTATTTTTGATGGTTGGTGGGCTGCTGTTTTAATATTTGGTGTTCAGTGGGTTTTGTTGGTTTGTATATGCTTAGGGTTTGTTGATTTGGTTCGGTGAGGGGGGCTTTATTTTTTGTTTGTTCGGTCAATGGGGTTATTGGTTGTGTCGGTGAATGAGAAGTGGATTGTGTTTGTTGTTACTTTATCGGTCAGGGGTTTAAGGTTTTGATTTTTTTGGTTCAGTCCGTGTGTGTTGAGAGAGAATATCAGTTTGAGTGCCGTGAGGAGAGAGCGAAATGGCTTTGGCGAGAGAGAAGGGTTTTGTGAGTTGATGAGTTAAGGTTCGTATTAGGGTTTGTCAGCTAGTGAGAGAGATGAGAGAGACGTGAAGGAGTTGAGTTGTTAGGGTTTGTTGGCTGCTGTGTTGTAGGGCTAGGGGGTTGCATGGTTATCGTCGTGGGTCTATTGTGAGAGGGAGTGGTGGTCGAGAAGGTGAGGTGAGAGCTTGTGCGTTAGTGAGTTTGTGAGGTGGCTTGTTTATGAGCGTGAGACAGTCTTTCGTTGAAAGAAGGATAGGGTAGTGATGGCTACGTGTTTCAGCAGCTTGTGTGTTCGTTTATGGCTTCATTGCTCACGGCTGCAGGTGTAAGAAATAGAGTGCATGCAAAGGGAGAGAGGACGTGAGCTAGGTTTTGTTTGTGTTACATCGTGCGTGGTTGTGAGTGATGAGAGATATCAGAGACAAAAGACGAGGGAAACTTTAGGGTTTTTTTTATCTTTCATGCATGCCGAGAGAGAGCAGGTTTTTAGGGTTTGTTACTTTCATGCATGCCGAAAGAGAGAGCAGGTTGGCCGAGTGAGTGGAGAGAAGAAGATAAATAGGGGTGCTTGGCGTGAGTGGTTAGACTGTTTCTTCTTGTTATTGTCGTGAATGAGCTTTAGGGTTGTTTTTGTGAGGAAGAGAGAGGAGAGAGGGAATCTGTGAATTGTGAGGAGTGAGAAGAGTGTTTAGGGTTTTAACGTGAGGGTGGCTTTGCTGTTGTTGTGTTATTTAGAGCAGGCTATGCATGCGATTAAGGGTGTGTGGTGGCTTACGGGTGTGAAGCCGTGTGGCTTGATTATGCGTGAGGGTTTGTTGATGAAAGATGGATGTGTACTTAGTGTGATTAAGCATGGGCTTGGTGTGTGGGCTAAGGATGAATTTTAAAATAGAGATCCAACGAGCGAATCCGAAGTGAAGCAAACGAATTAAGTCCAACAAGGTATTGATTTCTGAATTTTCCCTTCCGATGTTCATTTCCCACGACTTTCGTAACTTATCGGGTAGTGCCTCTATACGAGGCTCATCATCGGGACTTATATGCAAAAATGTAGTGCCTACAATTAATATTTAATTATGATATTTCATTTTATTTTATTCACATAAATTTACTATTCACGTTTTTCTGCAAACGCGTGAACTTTAAATGAAATTTCACAATTCAAGTCTTAACCAAATATGCAAAACTTGTGTCTAAAATTAAGTTCAGGGTGTTAGCTTTTCAACGAGCTTTTAAACACCCAATTTCGAGTTCAAATGAGTGAGAACTAATCAAAACAAAAACGGCGCGCTGATACCACTATTAGGAAGCGGCCGCGAGTGCGCAACGGAAAAATAAATAATTAAAATTATGATGCCGGTTTCCCTTCCCCCAAAACCCATTTGTTTTAATTATTCTACAAGCCTAGGCATGTTACTATTCATTCTAAGCATAAAACTCATAAAACATGCAAAGAACATAAACCTAAACATGCTAACTATCATAAGAACTCTAATTAAAATAAATAAAGAAAAAGCCTTACTTGAACCGTAGACTCCTCCTGTCCTCCCTCCAATCTACAAGTTTTTCTCGAACTCAGCAAGCTCTTCCACATTCCAAAGGCCACCCAAGTGTGTGGCCTCCAAAGATGCACACACCAAAGCCAAAACTCAACGGCAAGACTACGCCTTGAGTGCACGGGTATTTTGCCCTTGGTGCTAGCCTAGGCAAATACCTCAAAACTTTTAACTCGAGGTTCTTCTAGTCAATTAGACTTAAGGATCCTGAAAATCAGTGGCTTACTCTTAAAACTTTAGAGTTGCTCACTTATATAAACCCATGGTTTGAAAGGTTTGGTGCAAAAATTTGTGAAGAAATTTTTGGGTTTATATAGTGCTCCAAAGACAACAAAATTAATTAAGAATTCGATGTGAGATAAAAGCCAATTTAATCTTAGCCATTGGATCTTAATTTAGTGGTTTAATGAGATTATAAAACCCTAATAAGAGTTTGGGCCGAATTGGAATTCAAAACAAATAACAAATAAAAATTTACTATTCACGCGGTACTATTCACATGAATAGTTTTTTTTTTTATTCCAATTCCGAAAGTTCCCCTATCGTCATTCACCAATCCCTAAGCCATTATGGAACCTCATAAATGATCTGTTCAATAATTCAACATATTGAAACATTTATTAACAATTCCTACAACAATCATATATGTTGTTAAATATGTAATGTGCACTGTTAACCATTGATTTCGACTTTGTTGTGTGTGACCTTTTGGGTTACCCTCAAGTTGGACATGAAATGAATCGTGATAATTTAATCGAACATAAATTATCCTCCGATCAAATGGTCGTTTGATTTCAATGACCAAGGTTGACATCTAGCAACATGCCAAGGCCCCCCAAATGAGAAGGAAAGATATATATACCCATTCTGTATGCGATTTACATATGATACGGTTCCTCGCCTAACTGTATCCCTACCTATTGACCGAGGGTACGGAAAGTGCCTACCCATATGGTCAAATGTATGATGCTGAAAGTGTCATGAATTGTGCTAACCCAATAATCTCACATGATTCTTCCGCTGTGGCCACAGTCTCAAGCACTGATCACACATATCAACCCGCGAACTTGAATACTACTCTTATAAGAAAATATTATCCGAGAGACTGACGATTCTCTATTGTATCTTTACAAACTTCTCGTGTTTCAACAAATGACCCAATCATACCCTTTAACCGGATCTTTTGAACCGGGGAAGGAGAATGTCAAAGTTATTTGATCCACACATAAGGTTGTGAATACCACAAGTCTAAGGACTAGTCATATAATCGATACATGAAAGTTCTCACAGACACATGGGATAAACACTCCATATGAAAACTTTCGACTGTCAGTTCGATGGACACGAGCAACTCATGCATCCATGTGATACACCAAGCGTACGGATCTCCGCTAGTAGCCTATGAGATCAGCTACCCCACTTAAGGGCGGATCATATCATCATGTTGTTGGGTTTCTACGGTCTAACCGCGATCGTTTTAAGCAATGAAACAACATGCGAATACATCAAAGAGGTACATAATACTCACAATGATCAGTTGAGCGATGCGACGAACAAAAACTCCAAGCTTCCTCCAAGGTGGCTCACGGTAGTAGGCTTTTTGTCCTCCAAAAGTTTCGGCCATCTACAAGCTCCAAGCTCCAAGCTTTCGAATGGTGATTCCATGCTCACATGTGCGGTTCCATATCACATTCGCAAGACTCTTTTGTGTGCTAGCACTCTTGATTTTGCAGCAAAATCATCACATTTCTTCTACCAAGCTCACGGCAAAACCAGAAAAATGGAGAGGAAGAAGTGCCCATTGGGCGTGAGATAGAAGAGAAGAATGAGTGAGTGAGTTTTTGTGTTGTGTGTTAAGTGTTGGTTGTTGGAAAAAATGTGTATCTAATACATAAAAATTGAATTCAAAATTCAATTACCAAAAATTTTGGCTTTCCAAAAGTCAAAACAATAAAGCCAACAACCACCACCATCAACTACCATCACTATTCACTCAATCAAGTGACTTGACATCACATCACTCAAAGTGAAAAGTGATTTGATGCTTGATGTGACTAGTGATTTGACACTTGATGTGACTAGTGATTTGACATTTGATGTGACTTATGGGCCGCACTTTAATTCGCAATGCGAGTGCGCCCGCAAACACTCCTGGGCTTGAGTTCGCTAATTCCAAATTAACGAATTTTCCGTTGCGACAAAATTAAATCTAATTTAATTAAATAACTTTGCCTAGCAAAATTACTATTCACGTCGCTTACGAATTAATTCTAAATTAACTCGTTAGCCCGAATTAAATTCTAAATTTAATTTCGCGTTAAAATCCAATTTCGTTTAATATATCGAATATATTAATTTATCGATTAATTCCAAATTAATCGTATTCTCTCTTTAATTAATATTTTATCCCAGATAAAATATCTCCACAATTAATCCCAGATTAATTCTCTCTCCCATCTAATTAATCCCAGATTAATTAAGTGCGAGTCATACGTCATCGGTGAATCTTCGGGAAGCGACCCATGAGATCCTCGGATATATTGGCAGTAAATCCGGTCGTCGGACTATCCGAACACGTAAGTAACTAGTACGGCATTTGTACCGATTTACAAGACAAGGTTGGCTTCTAGCAAAGCGCCATGCCTACCCAATTCTCAAGAAATATCCTTACAGGAATACGTGATCTATATCAGGCGTAGTATACGTAGTATTGCGTATTTCGATCCAGTATCGGATGTCACATGCAAGGCCTGGGGCTGGAAATGTGTCTGCCCCATACGAAGCAAATATCGGATCTCTAGTAACCAGTCTCTATAATCGGATAAACATGACCTAGTCATAATATCCCGATAGCTGCAACTTATAAGAGAACGGGTTCCGTATCCTACGTGATCATCATCTCCACTATGACTGGAGTGATACTTCCATCTCGACATCACACCCAATACACTACGATTCTCAATATACCCAGAAGAGGCGTACACAGAACCTGTTAAAGCCCTGGATGACCAAAACCAAAGTATATTGATTGTCGCAAGTACTAGCGGTGCAAGTCTCAGGTTAAGACCAAATACACCTACCCTGGTTCGGACTTCCATAGACACATAGTCATACTACCAATGGAATTCCGAGGGGTCTATCCAGAGCGAAGCTGTTTTCTGTACCATCGGTAAAACACAACCTCCTATCACACTTGCATGAGTATCCTATACCCAAATATATGAGAACTATGTCGTTATGCCCTCACAACACGCACAAGTGTAATACTAGTCTTTTCCGCATTATCGATGTCCAATCTCGATAATACTCTGACTAGGGATTTTTAATGATTAAACCTTCGTGGATTGATACTGTCACTTATCAACTCAATCCAGGAACTAATCATATGGACATTTCATCATTTATACATCTTGGTGATCTAATCACAAATGATAAAAGAGCAATTTCCTTTGTCACATAGTTAATTTGAACAACAACACCATGATCTATACAAATAGTGATGCTATGGGTCATAACTGTCCAACAATCTCCCACTTGGCCTATTGCCAGTCACTCAAGTGTCCTACACCCGAACTATGTACGGTTTGCTCAAATTGCTGAGAAAAGACTTTCGTCAGTGGATTTGCATGATTATCATCTGATGCGATTTATTCGATCATCACATCACCACGATGAATGATCCGAATGAATCAGATGAATAATCGAAGTATATATCTGGATCGTTGATGAGACCATTAATTCTTTAGCCTGCGCTGTAGCCTAGCTCAGCTGCTAACAGAACTATATCTAATCTAATTAGATTATTATCAATCCAAAAGGCTTCTATTGTTGCCTCAACTGCAGTAATAACCCGCTTTTGTTGTTTATTCGGTAATAGTATCTTCCTTGGAAGATTTCCAGCTCACTTTTCCGTTATTCAAACTTTATATTACCGTTCTTATGACTTATAGTCATTTTATCGGTTAGGAAACTTGCAACAGTGAACCCAGTCACTTCAAGTTCTCATTCTCCATAGTTTAAGACAACATCATTAGTTCCTCTAAGATACTAAAGGATGTTCTTAACATCAATCCAATGACTATCACTTGGATTGGCCTGATTGTGACTTCATATGCTCAAAGCATATGAGACACCAGGTCGCGTACATTTATTTTAATGTACGAGTTCTCAGAGAGTATTAACAACTTTAAATCTATCCAAGTAGATCTTTATTCCTAGAATAAAGGTTGTTTCTCCCAAGATTTCTACAGAGATTTTTCATGAAAGCCAAGCTTTCACCGATTGTAATTATGGGAATATCATTTCCAAGAAATGACATATTATCATTATTTAGGACATTCATTGTCAGTGCCCTCCCACTAACCTCCTTATATACACAAGAATCAATTTCGTTTTGAATCAAATCATACACCATTAAAATTACATCAAAACGATAATTCCAAGAATATTATGCTTGCTTCAATCCATCCATGGATCGAATAACCTGCAAACCTTGTTTGTTAGTTATGATATGACAAAACCGTCAGGATGTTGAAAACATCCTCCAAAAGTTTTCCGTTAAGGAAAGCGGTTTTGGATTTAGCTGCCAAATTTCATAAATGAAACATGCAGCATTAGCAAGCATTATCCAAATGGATTTACCATGGCAACATGTAAAAGATTTCCTCGTAATCGACACAATGTTGATAACGATACCTTTTCGCTATAAGCCTAGGTTAGTACGTTTGTATATTTCCTTCCATGTATGTCTTCCTTGAAGACTTATATAGTACCAATAGGCACAATGCCTTGCGGTACAACAATTAGTATCCAAACTTGGTTGGTTTACATGGAATCCATTTCGGACTTCATGGCACTTTGCCATAATAGAGAGTCGATACCTTGTATCACTACCTCATTCGTAGTCAGTTCGTATTCCTCAATAAGATTGACATCTTCATAAGGTGAGATCAGAAACCCATACCCCCATGTTATTTTCTGACACTCTCTGATCTATGCGGTTCTTGTGTATTCGAAGATTACTTGTATAGTTTCATCATTGATGAACTATTCGTGTTCCATTAAGGAATCGGTGCCTGGAACATATTACTCCGATTTTCATCGATTTTTACTTTCCTCCCACTTACCACTGCATATCGGTATTCCTCTTAGGAAAAACCGCATGGCATGTAACAATTACATTGTTCTCTAGTGAGTTGTATAAGTACTATACTTTGGTATCCCTAGGATAACCTAAAACTTATGCACTTATCCAATTTGGGTTCTAGTTTGGTATCATCCAAACATATGCCTAACATACTCAAATCTTCAGGAATGAGAAAACACAGTTTCTTTCCTGTTCATATCTAATATGACGTCTGTCAAACAAATTTTTATGAAACGTTATTCTAAATAAGTTCTGCACTGTTTATACGTATCTGTTGAAGGAAATGGTAGCTCAGAGCGACTCATGATTAACCTTATCATGTCCAATAAAATTCGGTCTCTCCGTTTGGACACACCGTCAAACTGACGTGTTTCGGGAGGAGTCCTCATTGAAAGAATACTATACTCTTTCAAGTATTTGAGAAACTTATTGCTTAAGTATTTTCATCACGGTCTAACCGTGATGTTTTAATACTTTAGCCGATCTGTTTGTCTACATCGTGTCGAAACTCTAAAAGTTTCTGATTTGTGTTTCAAAAGAAACATATAACCATAACGAGATGCCACATCCGTAAAGGTCACGAAATATTCATATCTTCCTCTAGTCTATATCTTCCTCTAGCCTAGCTAGACATGGGCCCACTCGCTTCACTATGAATAAGGGCTAACAGATCGGTGGCACTTGCACTTTTACCAAGTAAAAGGTGTTTAGGAACTTTGCCCAATAAACTAGATTCGTAGACATTATTTGAATGGAATCAAATTTTTTCCTAGTACCCACTCTTCAAAAGTGTGGATATACGAGTCTTGTTTAATTGTGTCCCAGACAACAATGCCAGGTTTAAGTTTCAACTGATTTACCCAGTTTGAGCTATTTGTTTGTCATGTTATATGCTTGAGACTTATTTATATTCAAAATATAAATACTGTTATTCACATCTAATGTGTTTATCTCAATATCATCTTTATATAATAAAACACTTTAGTGTTCTAGAATATAAAGGTATATCCGCAACAGATTAAACCCTGATATAGAGATAATGCATCTAGTCAAACTAGTTACATTTTAACAGTTTCCTAATTTAAGTACATACCCGAATGGTAGTTCCTAAACTTAGGTTTCTATGGTTAAAATAGCGACTTTCGTCCCGTTTTCGATTTTCAGATTAATCTAATCTGAAGTCAGTATCCTGCTCTCAGCAGATTCTGCACATCAGTACATATTTATGTACCACCTTTTAGTATATAAAATCCAATTTTAATACTAGTAGTGAACATGTTTATGACAAACTTATTTGAAGTCAGAGCCTCGCCCGTTCTTCAATTCCTTCATGTCTGCCTTGTCCAAACGGCAGTCACGCTTCCGCGATCTCGTTTGCCACAATTTAGGCAGACATTCTGGGATATGTCTTATGTCTTCCTATAAGATTCTAATGACTTTGCCTTTGCCCTTTTTCCACTCCAGAAGCCTTTGGCCAAGCCTTGGCCTTCTAGAATATCGAAGTAAAGTGCGCCTTGCGCTTCTTGCCTTATTGCAAACTTTTTCTTTGTCTCCTTGCGTATAGCCATTAACTCTCCAAGAGTTTACTATTGCAATTTGTAACTTCTAAAAGATCTAAGGATAGATCTATGAAGATCCTTCAATTTCAATATCATACTATAAGGATCTAATCCTTAGTTCTGAAAAAGAAATTAAAGAGTGTATTTGGCAAGCATAACAGATTAATCGCTAAATTTATCATCACATGAATATTCCAAATATCATGTTCTACTATTTGCTTAACTACAGGATATCATGAGCATCAGTCCACACCCAACGAACAAGCGGAGGTCTGATCATGAATAGATCGTTGACGTGACTGCCATCAAAGTATGGAGGATAGCTCATATATCCACAGTGGTATCTCAAGTCGAAGGACCGCTATGCTCGCTCAACTCGAGAAGGTTCCTATTGACGTTGGTGTACCATCTATTAGGAAACCTTCAGTGAGTCGTTCAGTGTCTTATCAAATAAACAGCTACATGTCTATACGAGTCTCCCGAGACTCATGGTTCACTGGGATAAACCATCGGACCAAGTCACTATATACGACATGTATTAGTCTCAACGGATTTTACTAACCGACCCGTGTTAGCAAATCTTGACCAGGAACTTTATTTAAGGATATACAACTAATAGCGCGCTTCCCAATGTCAATTACAAACTGCGTTGTAACTGCGCACTATACTGTAAATCTTATGGTCTTTCTCTAGTATACACTTATCACTGAACCAGATTCAGTTTCAATCAAATCGTAATCAGATATCTAATCGTAATTAGATCGAATAAGCGTATAAAAGACAAGGGTGCTACCGTTAAAATTAGTAATATTATGGAAAATAAAACTGTCTGTATTTATGAATCGGACATAAATACAATCCGGATTGGCACTCGGAGCACCAACCCTAACAATTTCTCCCACTTGCTCTAGTGCCAATCCATGGTATCCTATACACATCTCAATGTGTATCACATACTATGGCCCTCAAGAGCTCACCAACACTCAAGAGGTAGGCAACAACAAGTAAGCCTGCTTTTACAAATCAAGTTTGTCCAACAAACCCAATCGTTTTCCTTAGCTAGCATCATTCATATTTTGTAGAATGCAAATTCCACATCAATATGACTCAGATGTTATACCAGTATTGTGCTATAGCTACTGAGCTGTCTATGTATTTAGAAATCAAATCCAAATACTTTAAGACAACTGCAAACACAAAACTAATATCAACACTTCTAATCATTGAGGTCACTTTATAACTTCATAAGTCAATACTTCAAAGGTTGCAATTGATTCTACTAGTTCAGTAGAATCAACGGTGACTCTCCCGCTGCATCTTTTCTGACTTTATATGACATATACCATCTAATGTCATAATTATAATAAAAACTAATCTGACCTTATGGTTGCTGACTAAATTCTCCATGAATAAGAAACTCGTTCTTAATATCTCAAAGATCACAAAAAACTTGTTTCTAGAACCATCACATGGTCTGCATCATATCAAAATAACTTGTAACAATTATGATTAATATTGATATCTTTAATCACACATAATATAGTATTCATTACGCCATCATCTTATGATGCATAATATTGACTAGACATTCCAATCAATATATCTTTCGACAAATGAATCATCCTTTACGAAAGATGAATACTATATACATAAAAGACACGTTAACTGTCAAACAGTTATAGTAACTGTCATACATATAGTCTTACTGTGTCATTTATTGGATCGTATCTAATATGCGACTAATGGGAATAACTCACAAGTTTCCCAGTTTTATATCTAATATAAAACTTTATATATCAAATATAACAGAGACTACTCCCACTGTTACCACGGAGAAAAGAAGACATATGATATATAATATTAGAAAGAAATTTATATGCTCCCACTGACCCTACTGACAAATATGTACTCTCTATATTTCGATAAAACCAGACAATCTGACTGACATCAAAATCAGAGAACATAAATTTCCGGAAAGCTTACCTGAGTCTACAACAGTCTCCATAAGCTAGTATATCAAACTGTGATCTTAGCAGAATACAAATTCTAGGGCCATTCTAGAATGAACTCTTCAAACTAAGAAATCACGACGGATCTCTCATTCGAAGAAATCACTCAAGAAAGTCACTTTGCATTCTTTAGCCAAAATCATAGTTTAATATCAACATTAACCAACAGATCCTTAATCGTTCAATCAGTGCGACTAGAGACAAGCTTCCTCAGAATCTAAAATAGACTACTGAGTATAACCTACTCACTGTCATACTATAAAGGTCAAACCTTTATCAAGCTCACTATGCTTTTGCTGCGCAAACAATTTGCACATTTTATGAACTATTCATAACGAAAGCCTAATCGAGTTCAAAACTTGATCATAGTAAGCAATGAACAATCTTAGATCTATGGTTCAATGCTAAGTTTCAGAATCGATATCAAATATCGCTCCCAATATAAGTTATAGGATAATTTTCTTCGAAAAGAAAACAACATAATCATTAAGTATCGAATAGTTTGTAAATGATTCCGACATCCTATTGGACTTATACGGAAATGGTCTAAGGGTCTTTTCATCTTATTAATTATGTTGTTCCATTATAGTTTATCACTCTCACATTTGACTTCAATAAGTCAAGTCTTTTCTGCAATCGTCAACATCCAATGTTAACCGCCAAGTAACAAAATAATTTCATTACTCGGGATCGTAGAAAAGATATTCTATCAAATAGAATACAATATTCTATTAAATATAATAAATGATAAACCTATCACTCATACCTCAGAGGCATAAGTACTTTCAATTATATAACCATTATGCAAAAGAAAGTTTCAAATCTCAAACTTTTCAAGATTCGAATTTTCTACTATACACATCATATATATGATTGTAGAAAAAAATGGAACCATAATTAAATAGACGAATTAGTGTTACAGGAGCATAACCCCAAGAGTATTGAAAAACAATTTGGTAACACTCAATATCAATGAAAAAAATCATATAAGATTCGATAACTCCCACTGACCAATTCCATCAAAATAGAATCGCGGAAGTTTAATATTGAGTAAGAATCATATTCATTAAATAACTTTAGAACCAATTGCCTTAAAATTCATGCGTTTGATCATATCAAACATCTTCGAACAATTTAAAGACTCACAATGAATTTTATAGTTTTTCAACACTACAGATACAATATATTTGAACTATTCAAAATACTCTATCCGAGTTTCATTAGAAACATATTGACAATTCTTGAACAATTCAATACGCTCAACATGTTCTCTAGTAGAAACACGTAACTAAGTCATGACAATTCATTAACTGAGTTATGAAGCAAAGAAAACTCTACAAGGCAATTTCCAATTCATTAAACTACATACATCCAATGTATTAGTTTAATAAATCTGTGGTCCAATTACAATCATTGGTTAAATGAGATTTAATCATATCCTGAACATAATATTCATTAAATGGATAAGGATATGTGGTGTGATCTCGTATCAGACTATCCTTTACCATACGGAACAAGCATCCATTGCTTTTATGATAAAATCTCATAGAACACAGTTCTAAGTTATTTACATTACCGAATATTTTTCTTAATGTTTATATTTTCATAAATGACACTACTAGTTATATTAAAATATGTAACAACTGTTTATACAGAGTAAGTAACTATCCAATAGTCACAAGTTCTGATATCAAATATCAAAATAGTTATTAAACATGATTTTAAATAACTAGAGATGAGATCTGGTATCCAATTCCTACAGTTGTCGTATTGTGAGAATCAAAATTCTCTATACACAACTGTACGTTTCTCATTTCCTAAGCTTTATAATTTGCCTTCAATTATTCACAACAATTGTAAATAATCAATTAACAAATGTGTCAGACACGTGACTTCTAAAAGTCACTAAAAGCAAAGAAACGTCATTAAAGGATAAACAAATACTAAAGGGATTTTCTTAGTGCCAGTCAAGAATCTCAAGACATGAACTGATTCGTGTCAATTCTTACTGCATAAGAAACAATTCTAACTAGAATAATATCCTATACTAGATATCTATTTAGATTACCTAATTGTGACTTAAAAAACTAAGTCACAAACCATCTTGATTTTCAAGAAAATTGGAACAACAATTCCCGATGGTTTTAACTAATCTAACTATATCTAACTCTACTGTCTTTCTAGAACCTATTCTAAAACTACGCAACCATAAGTGAAGTCATAAAATCTATTCTTGTAATAAGCATGCAGTGGATTAGAAGTAAAATTCTATAAGAAATATAGAATAAAAGGAAAACGAAGCAGAAAATTCCATAATATTACACACCGCTTAGGTTATGGATTTTTAACCCAGCAGTATCTCCCACTACTTTACGTAATACCATAATCCCCAACGGATCCCATGAATATATTTCGACTCACAGTTTTTTTACGTTCTCACCTACGTATATTCATTAGGTAGACAACTTGTTGTCAATCACTCACCAGTGACTCCCGATTTTGGTCCTGAGTGTTTTTCGCTGTGACAGCTTTGGCACGTTCACAGGGAGGCGTATCAAGGCTACATTTGTCAATGACAAACTCAAGCTACCGGTGTAGTCCTGACAGCTCTGGCACGTTCAGGGTTTTGACTTTCACTTGAATTTATCCAGTATCAATATACAATCGGTATGGATAATAATCCTATAACTAAACCCTCACAGCTTTGGCACGTTCTCGGATGCACTTATAGAAAAATACCCATAAACCGTATTGACAAGACGGACCAAGGAACATATATCCAATACACATTACTTTACAGCCATATTTAAAAGCGGGGATTTTCCTACAGAAGCTTAACTCTACATCCAATGCAGAATTTTAATCTAAATTATTTTCTAAACATTTCAATTCTACCTAAGAAAATATGACTCAATTTAACTATTAAATTTCGTTACATTTTCCGTTAGCGTAAAACTGAAAAGAAAAGAAACATATCTATATTACATGCATGTGCGAACCATAAATTGGATTAAATATCATATATTAAGCATGAATAATGTAATGGATGAAGCATCAGACTGTTGGACAAAATGACCCATAGCGTCACTATTTGTACAGATCATGGTGTTGTTGTACAAATTAACTATGTGACAAGGAAATTGCACTCTCATCATTTGTGATTAGATCACCATAAATGTATAAATGAAGAGAGGTCCATATGATTAGTTCCTGGATTGAGAATGATATGAGACAATATCAATCCCTGAAGGATTAATCATTAAATATCCCTAGCCGGAGTATTATCGAGACAGGACATCGATAATGCGGAATAGGCTAGTATTGCACTTGTGCGCGTTGTGAGGGCACAACGACATAGTTCTCATATATATAAGTATTGGATACTTATGCAAGTGCGATAGGAGGTCGTATTTCACCGATGGTATGGGAAACAGCTTCGCTCTGGATAGACCCCTCGGAATCCCATTGGTATTATGACTATGTGTCTATGGGAGGCCGAAATCAAGGTAGGTGTGTATAGTCTTAACCTGAGACTTGCATCGCTAATACTTACGATAATCGATAGACTTTGGTCTTGGTGGTACAGGGCTTTAACCGGTTCTGCGTACACCACTTCTAGGTTTATCAGAGAGTCGTAGTGTATTGGGTGTGATGTCAAGACGGAAATATCACTTCAGTCATATTGGAGATGATGTCACGCAGGTTATGGTATTAGTGCTCTTAAGTGTTGCGCAACCAATCAGGATATTGTGACCAGTTCATGAATATCCGATTATAGAGACTAGTTACCAGACATCCGACATGTGCTTCGGACGGGGCAGACACTTATCCAGCCCCAGCCCTAGCATATGACTATCCGATACTGGGCCGATATACACAATACTACGGTATACTACGCTTGATACAGATCTATATATTCCTGTAAGAATATTTCTGGAGAATTGGGTAGGCATGGCGTTTTGCTAGAAGCCAACCTTGTCTTGTAAATCGGTATAAACGTAGTACGAGGTACTTACGTGTTCGGATAATCCGACGACCGTATTTACTGCCAACATATCCGGAGATCTCATGGGTCGCTTCCTGAAGATTCACCGATAATGTATAACTCGCACTTAATTAATCTAGGATTAATTAGAAGAGAGAGAAAATTAATCTGGGATTAATTGCGGAGATATTTTATCTGGGATAAAATATTAATTAAAGAGAGAGAACGATTAATTTGGAATTAATCGATAAAATAATATATTTGATATATTATTAGAAATTGGATTTCGACGCGGAATTAAAATAAGATTTTAATTCGGGCGAACGAATTAATTTAGAATTAATTCGTTAGCGACGTGAATAGTGATTTCGCTAGGCGTAATCATTTAATTACGACGCGACGGAAAATTCGTTAATTTGGAATTAGCGAACCCGAGCCCAGGATTATTTGCGAGCGCATTCGCATTTCGAATTCGAGTGCGGCACGCAAGTCAAATCGTGCATCAAATCGCTAGTCACATCAAGCGTCAAATCAAATGTCACTTTGAGTGATATGACATGTTGTCACTTGATTTGAGTGATTGATGTAGAAGTTGAAAAAGCAACATTTGCTTTTTACTTTTTGACTTTTGAATTAAAGTAATATATATGTTTTATTTAATTTACTTGGTAAATATAATAAACATATATATTAAAGCTTTATCTTCTCTCTCTCACATGCAAGACATACGGTCTTCTTCTTTTCCCTCTCTTTTCTTCTCCCTCTCATTCACGGCTTAGAGCCATATCATCTTCTTCTCCATTTTGGTCACTGCCGAATTGAAAGAGAAGCAAGTGAGAGTGTTTTGTTGCAAAACAAGAGTGCTAGCACACATATGGGTTATATTATGGTGATAGGGAAACGAATTTGTGAGCTTGGAAAGCTTGAAGCTTGGAGCTTCAATGGAGTCTTGCATGGCCGATTTTGGAGCATCAAAATAGCCCCATCGTGCAGTCCACTGCAGTTCAAGAAGGGCCAAAACCTAGCTTGATGGAGGCAGAAACATGAAGTGCGAATTTGGTCCATCTTTGTTGCATCTCTACCGATCCATGTGAGTTTTTCCGCACCTCATTTGGTTGTATTCTACTCGTTTTTATGCATGATTTATGATCTTGGGACTTGATTGAAACTCAACAATGGTATCTTGAGCTATTGGTTGTATAAAACGAATTAGGGTTCTTGAGCAACATTTGGGGCTTTTTGATTTAAGCATGATTTTAACAAATTGTTTGTTTAAGAATGCTTGTATATGAATAAATTAGAGTTATATGTAATCAATTTGATGAAAAATTAATTGGATTGATTTTCCCCAATTTGCTTATGTTGGCCAAAACTTTAATTTGGGTAAACTCAATTTGAGCATCAAATGATTAAATTGTTTAGTATAGTATGCTTGAATGAGGTTGAATTGATGTTGTGCATAATCATTTCATGAAATTTGGTTGGATCCATTTTTCCCTAAATTTTGGGCATGACAAATTTGGGTAAACTTGATTTTGAGCATGTTTAATGAAATTGGATGATCTAGAATGCTTGAATGTTGTTTTAATTGATGATTGATTAGATCAATTTGATGAAAAAAATTTTGGAACAATTTTCCCCAATTTGCTTGTGATGGCCGAAAATATGATCCCTAAAATTGTCTTGTTTTTTAATTTTTTGTTCATTGGATGACTTGCAAATCATTTGGGATGTTGAATTTATGTTAATTTGGTTCAATTGGATTGAATTTGATTTGGGCATAATTTCCCTCTTTGGCGAGACACTTGAAGCATGAAATGGGTTTGATTTTGATTAATTATGTTGGACATGATTAATTGATGTTAAGCATGATTAATTGGACAAATTTGATGTTTTGGAAACTTTGATTTGGGCAATTAATAATGATATACACTTTAGGTAATTTAATTGAAAATTTAGAATTTTTGAAATTAAATTATTGGGCTTAAAATGGATTTGGGCTTTTAAGTTGTTATTGGGTTTATTGGACTTTATTGTACAAAGTTGGTTTAGGCCAAAATTGGTTGGATCCAATTAGGCCCAAAACCGCTTCCAAAAGGCCCAAATGCGACTAATGAACCTTTAACGTTTAATTGGGCCTAATGGCCTAAATTAATTTATGGGCTTATGGGGTAACTCCCGGATTGGACTTTGGTGCGGGTTTGACCCGAGTTGACCAAAGTCTGTGGATAATATGACCCATAGCGTCACTATTTGCACAGATCATTGTGTTGTTGTAGCAAATTAACTATGTAATAAGGAAATTGCACTCTCATCATTTGTGATTAGATCACCATAGATATATAAATGAAGAGAGGTCCCTATGATTAGTTCCTGGATTGAGATGATATGAGACAGTATCAGTCCACGAAGGATTAATCATTAAATATCCATAGCCGTAGTATTATCGAGACTGGACATCGATAATGCGGAATAGGCTAGTATTGCACTTGTGCGCGTTGTGAGGGCACAACGGCATAGTTCTCATAATATAAGTATTGGATACTTGTGCAAGTGCGATAGGAGGTCGTGTCCACCGATGGTATGGGAAACAGCTTCGCTCTGGATAGACCCTTCGGAATCCCATTGGTATTATGACTAGGTGTCTATGGGAGGCCGAAATCAAGGTAGGTGTATAGTCTAACCTGAGACTTACATCGCTAATACTTACGACAATCGGTAAACTTTAGTTTTGGTGGTGGGGGATCTTAACTGGTTCTGTGTTCACCTCTTCTGGGTTTATCAGGAATCGTGTAGTGTATTGGATGTGATGTCAAGACGGAAGTGTCACTCCAGTCATAATGGAGATGATGTCACGCAGGATACGGTATTAGTGCTCTTAAAGTGATGCGCATCCAATCGTGATATTATGACCAGGTCATGAATATCCGATTATAGAGATTAGTTACCAGACATCCGATATGTGTTTCGGACGGGGCAGACACTTATCCAGCCCCAGCCCTAGCACGTGATTATCCGATACTGGGCCAATATACACAATACAATTGTATACTACGCTTGATACAGATCTAGATATTCTTTAATTAATATGTCCGGAGAACTTGGGAAGACTTGGTGCTTTGCTAGGAGTCGACCTTGTCTCGTAAATCGGTAGAACGTAGTACTTGGTACGTACGTGATTCGGATACTCCGACGACCGTATTTACTGCCAACTTATCCGGGGATCTCATGGGTCGCTTCCCGATAATCCACCGATGACGCACAACTCGCACTCTTGAATAATCTGGGATTATATAGAAGAGAGAGAAAATTAATCTAGGATTAATAACGGAGATATTTATCCGGGATAAAATGTCGTCTAAAGAGAGAGAACGATTAATTCGGAATTAATCGATGTATATTATTAATATATTCGATATATTAGACGAAATTAGATTTCGACGAGCGGAATTAAAATCAGATTTTAATTCGGGCAAACGAGTTAATTTAGAATTAATTCGTTAGCGACGTAAATAATAATTTCGCCAGGCGCAATTATTTATTTAAATTCGATTGAATTAACGTCGCGACATTAGCTCGGTATTTCGGAAATATCGAACCCGAACGCGTGAGTGCACGTGGGCCCACTTTCATTGGAAACGTGTGGGGCCCACATGACACATGTCATTCTAATGCTTTGCATGTAGATTGTGTACATTGCACTCAATGTCATTGCATGGAGTTTGAGTGTTTGACACTCTAAGCCATTGCATGTGTTGTGTCATAAATTTATTATTAATTTAATAAATTATGGCATAAATATAAATGATTTTTGGTAAATCATTTTAATTAACATAACACAACTTCTTCTCTCTCAAATTTTCTCTCCTCTCTCACGCCCATTTGAGCAAAGTGTTCACTGGTTTGGAACTAGTTTGGGCGTGAGCTAAAGGGAAGCAAGAGTGGTTTCTCATGGTGAGAAATCAAGTGCTAGCACACTTACAAGTCTTGCGAAGGTGGTAGGGAGGTTCGACCATGAGACGGGATCCATCCGACGAAGCTAGGAGCTCCGTTTCTTCACTTAATTTTCTGTTTTTGTAGGCAGTGGACTGCATGCAGTAGGCTTACATGGCAGTGCGTTTTTTTGGGTTCATTGTCTTCAAATCGACTCTACCGATCAATGTGAGTATTCCGCTACCTCCATTGATGTTCACACATAATTTCATGTCTTGATTTGATCTTGGGACCTTAGGAATAAGCCAACAAAGTCCACGCCTCAAGAAATTAAAAAAGCCCATTGGACTTTAATTAAATTAATATTGGATATTAATCGGGCTTTGAGACCCGTAACGATTAAATTTGGAATTTAAGTCGTAAAGTTTTTTTTATAAAGTGTAATATTTAATTTGGAATTAAATAATGAATTAGAATTAAATACGTATTAAATTGGATTTAATCATGTAATTTAATTTAATTAGTAGAAATCGTACTTTGAGTACGTGTTCGCAATACGAGTTTGACTCGAACAAAATCAAATCTTTGTTTGAACATTGGATGATCACTAATTATCAAGATTAATTAATTGGATTAGATTGATTGATAACATGCTTGTATGAATACGTGGTTGTGATGTTTGAATAATGTATATCGGATGGATATTAGAATGGTGGGGCAATTTTAGAAATTGTTGTAATAAATTTGATTTATTAATTGGACCTGCGAGTCCAGCCTTATCTCCTATTCTTTGTATTCTCTTCTCACCTATTCCCCTCAATGTAAATGAGGTTTCTTTAGAAGTATAGTGTAACGGGTAGAAGTAATTACATGTGCTAGCTTGGGAGAGAGAAAATGAGAGATTTGATCTAGGATCAATGTAAAATATCCATCCGCATATCATTATTATTTTACATAGCTCTTTATTATGTGTTTAGAATGCATGTTTAAGGGTGTATGATGATGAGACCTTAACAAAGATAATTAAAAATGGTAGCCAATTTGCACGCGAAAAACCCTCGTTAAATATCAAGCGTTTATTTCCTTCCATTGAGTGATTCTTACTCAAGATCCGAGATTGGCAGGGGTTGTTGGCCAAAGTCAAGCCCTTGTCCGTCAAAGATGTGTTTAATCACGAGGCTTTGTTCCATATCGGTGTCGTGTCCAAGTTGTGGTTTGTTGGCCAAAGTCAAGACCACTTCTTGTCCATTGACATTGATTACGAAGCTTCCATGTCAATGGGTCCGCGCTTGACTGGGATCACTAGGTTGTTGTGCCAAAGCCAAAGCCTAGTTGATTCAGAGAAAAGGGTTAGGGTATACATTCGATGTATAGGCATATATAAGATATATGTTTGGGACTTGGATGTCCACCTACTGGATCTAAGAGTTGGATAAGATCCAATTGATCTTCGAGATCTACCTAGTTAATTATCATACAATTTGTTGGCCAAAGTCAAGATTGTGTGATATTTAACGGGATCCTAGCCCACTAGGAAACACGGTTTCCCGAGTACTCGACAGAGGGTTAGAGGCTCGACGAAAAATAGTGGGAGGTAAGAATTGAATTTGCAATACTCGTTCAATTACTCGCCATACGCGCTCATTTAAATTATTTCGTCATTAGATTAAATGTTAGTTGGACTAATATTTAAATTGTTGTTTTAATAAACAGTTGGACTGTATTATACTTGATTATATATAATTGGATATATATTAATCAATATATTTGAATTAATTAATTTCAGTTTACAGTTGATTTTATAATTGGATTATAGTAATCAATGTAATTGAGGTTAATTAATTTGGATTATATTTGATTATATAGTTGGACTATTATAATCATGATAATATATATAGTACCACTAATCGTTGATTAAATAGTTGGACTATTGTAATCAAGATAAAATTGAAAAGTTGGATATTTAAAATATAATCTGGGATTGAAATATTTTAAATGATTTAATTTTCAAATTGGGAATAAATAATAGGTTACTTTATTTGATAAAATAACTTATTATACCTTAAGCCCAAAATTAAGCAAATAAGTAGAGCGTATAAAATCTTTGGAAGATTTATGTGATGATGACTTAATGCTTAATTTAATATACTTGTCATAAATCTAATTTTAGATTTAAGAAGTATTAAAATTACAATTTATAATTCTTGGAAATTAATTGACTATTCTAGAGGAGATAAAGTCAAAGTTTGCAATTGGGCAAGTAGCACGAGGTGCACATCGTTTCGATATTCTAAGAACCAAGGCTTGGCCTAAGGTTTCTGAAATATTGAAAGGATAATTGACATATCCCAAAGTGACTACCATTTGGATATGGCAGACACGAAGGAATTAAAGAAGGGCGAGGCTCTCTAACTTAAAAAATATTTGTCTTAGTTATGTTCACAACTAGTATTGAAATTAGATTTTAAATACTTAGTGTGGTACATAAAATATATGTATTGATGTTCAGAATCTGCTTTGAGCAGGATACTGACTTCAAGCTGAGATTGCTCTGCGAATCGGAAACGGGACGAAAGTCGCTGTTTCGACCGTAGATACCTAAGTTAGGAACTACCCTTTGGGTATATACTTAAATTAGGAACTGTTATAATGTAACTAGTTTGACTAGAGACATTATCTCTATATCAGTGTTTAATCCGTTGCGGATAAAACCTTTATATTATAGAACACTAAGTGTTTTATTATATAAAGATGATACTGAGATAAATACATTAGATGTAAAATAACAGAATTTATATTTTGAATATAAATAAAATCTCAAACATATAAAATGACAAATAAATAGCTCAAATTGATTTGATCAATAGAGACTTATTTGTGGCATTGTTGTCTAGGACACAATTTAACGAGACTCGTATATCCACACTTTTGAAGAGTGGGTACTAGGACTGATTTGACTATTCAAATAAGGTCTGCGAATCTAGTTTATTAGGTAAAGTACCTAAAATACTATTTGCTTGGTAATAGTAAAAGGGCCACCGATCTGTTAGCCCTATTCATGGTGAAGTAAGTGGGCCCATATCTAGCTAGGCTAGATGTGAACATGAATATTTCGTGACCCTAAAACGGATGTGGCATCACGTTATGGTTATGTGTTTCTTTTGAAGAACACAAATCAGAAACTTTTAGAGTTTCGACACGAAATAGACAAACAGATCGGCTATAGTATTATTGCCGCCACGGTAAGACCGTATTGGAAAATACTTAAGCAGTAAGTTTCATATGTACTTGAAAGAGTATAGTATTTTTCAAATGAGGACTCCTCCCGGAACACGTCAAAGTGACGGTGTGTCCGAACGGATTAACCGAATCATGTTAGACATGATAAGATTAATCAAGAGTCGCCTGAGCTACCATTTCCTTCAACGGATAAGTTTTAACAGGCAATAACTTATTTAGAATAAGGTTCCATATAAATCTGTTTGACAGATGTAATATAGGATATGAACAGGGAAGAAACAAGGTTTCTCATTCCTGATAATTTGGGTATGCCAGGCATAACGTTTGGATGATACCAAACTAAGGACCCAAATTGGATAAGTGCCAATATCGGTTATCCTAAGGAAACCTTAAGTATAGTACTGTAAATCTCACATGAGAACAATGTGATTGTTGCTCACCATACGGTTTTTCCTGAGAGAATTATACCGATATGCAGTGGTCAGTGGGAGGATAGTGATACTCGATGAAAATCGGAGTAATACTGTTCTAGGCACGAAGTCCTTAATGGAACACAAATAGTTCATCAATGATGAAACTGTACCATTAATCTTCGAATACACAAGAACTGAGTAGATCGGATAGAGTCAGAAAACAACCTAGGTTATGGGTTTTTGATCTAACCTCATAAAGATGTCAATCTTATGAAGGTATATCCACCGACTACGTTTTGAGGAAGTGATACGAGGTATCGACTCCCTATTATGGCAAAGTGCCATGAGTCCGAAATGGATTCCATGTATAACAACTATTTTGGATACTAGTTGTTGTACCACAAGGCATTGTGCCTATTGGTACATTAAACGTCTTCAAGGAAGACATACATGGAAGGCAACATACCAACGTACAAAGCTGGGCTTTTGACGGAAAGGTATCGTTATCAACATTGTGTTAATAACGATTCAACCTTTTACCTGTTGCCATGGTAAATCCATTTTGAAGATGCTTGTTGATAACTGCATATTTCATATGAAATGTGTCAGTTGCAGATCAAAATCGCTTTCCTGAAAAGGAAACCTTTTGAGGATGCTTACAACATCCTGACGATTTTGTATAACCGACAAACAAGGTTTTAGGTTATTCGATCCATGTTTGGATTGAAGCAAGCATAGGTTCTAGGAATTATCGTTTTGATGTAATCATAATGGAGTATGATTTAATTCAAAACGAAATGATTCTTGTGTATATAAGGACGTTAGTGGGAGAGTACTGATAATTAAATTCCCATAAAACAATCGGTGAAAGCTTGGCTTTCATAGAAATTCTCCGTAGAATTATGGGGAGTAATAACCTTTATTCAAGGAATAAAGATCTACAGGGATAGATTTGGAGTTGTTAACACTCAGGAAATTGTACATTAAAATGTACTTGTATTGGTGTCTCATACGCTTCGAGCATATGGAGTCACAATCGGGTCAATCCAAGTGATAGTCACTGGATTGAAAATTAAGAACATATGTTAGTATCTGAGAGAACTAAAGATGTTGTCTTAAACTATGGAGATGGAGAATTTGAAGTGACTAGGATCACTGCTGCAAGTTTCCAAACCGGTAAATACTGCGGTACTATAAAAGTTTTAACACTGGGACAGTGAGCTGTAAATATTCCTTGCAAGATAACTGTTGCCGAATTAACAACAAATGTGGATTATTGCTGCAGCTGAGGCAGCAATAGAAGCCATTTGGATCGATAATAAATCTAATTAAATTAGATATAGTTCTTTTAGCAGCTGAGCTAGGCGTCAGCACAGGCTAAGGAATTAAAGGTCTCATCGACGATCCATATATATACTTCTATATCAACTGATTCGTTCGGATCATACATCGTGGCGATGTGATGATCGTATAAATCGCGTCTGAAGATAATTACGCAAATCCACTGACGAAAACCTTTCCTCAGCAATTTGAGCGAACCGTACATAGTTCGGGTGTGTTAGACACTCGAGTGACTGGCTATGTGCCAAGTGGGAGATTGTTGGACAAAATGACCCATAGCGTCACTATTTGTACAGATCACGGTGTTGTTGTTGTACAAATTAACTATGTGACAAGGAATTGCACTCTCATCATTTGTGATTAGATCACCATAAATGATAAATGAAGAGAGGTCCATATATGATTAGTTCCTGGATTGAGAATGATATGAGACAGTATCCAATCCCCGAAGGATTAATCATTAAATATCCCTAGCCGGAGTATTATCGAGACATGACATCGATAATGCGGAATAGGCTAGTATTGCACTTGTGCGCGTTGTGAGGGCACAACAAAACATAGTTCTCATATATATAAGTATTGGATACTTATGCAAGTGCGATAGGAGGTCGTTTTTCACCGATGTACGGGAAACAGCTTCGCTCTGGATAGACCCCTCGGAATCCCATTGGTATTATGACTATGTGTCTATGGAGGCCGAAATCAAGGTAGGTGTGTATAGTCTTAACCTGAGACTTGCATCGCTAATACTTACGATAATCGATAGACGTTGGTCTTGGTGGTACAGGGCTTTAACCGGTTCTGCGTACACCACTCTGGGTTTATCAGAGAGTCGTAGTGTATTGGGGTGATGTCAAGACGGAAGTATTACTTCAGTCATATTGGAGATGATGTCACGCATTGATATGGTATTAGTGCTCTTAAGTGTGGCGCAACCAATCAGGATATTGTGACCAGATCATGAATATTCGATTATAGAGACTAGTTACCAGACATCCGACATGTGCTTCGGACGGGGCAGACACTTATCCAGCCCCAGCCCTACCATGTGACTATCCGATACTGGGCCGATATACACAATACTACGGTATACTACGCTTGATACAGATCTATATATTCCTGTAAGAATATTTCTGGAGAATTGGGTAGGCATGGCGCTTTGATAGAAGCCAACCTTGTCTTGTAAATCGGTATAAACGTAGTATGAGGTACTTACGTGTTCGGATAATCTGACGACCGTATTTACTGCCAACATATCCGGAGATCTCATGGGTCACTTCCTGAAGATTCACCGATGATGTATAACTCGCACTAATTAATCTAGGATTAATTAGAAGAGAGAGAAAATTAATTTGGGATTAATTGCGGAGATATTTTATCTGGGATAAAATATTATTAAAGAGAGGAGAACGATTAATTTGGAATTAATCGATAAAATAATATATTTGATATATTATTAGAAAATGGATTTCGACGCGGACGAATTAATTTAGAATTAATTCGTTAGCGACGTGAATAGTGATTTCGCTAGGAGTAATCATTTAATTACGATGTGACGGAAAATTCATTATTTTGGAATTGGCGAACCCGAGCCCAGGATTATTTGCGAGCGCATTCGCATTTCGAATTCGAGTGCGGCACGTAAGTCAAATCGTGCGTCAAATCGCTAGTCACATCAAGCGTCAAATCAAATGTCACTTTGAGTGATATGACATGTTGTCACTTGATTTGAGTGATTGATGTAGAAGTTGAAAAAGCAACATTTGCTTTTTACTTTTTGACTTTTGAATAAAGTAATATATATGTTTTATTTAATTTACTTGGTAAATATAATAAACCATATATTAAAGCTTTATCTTCTCTCTCTCACATGCAAGACATACGGTCTTCTTCTTTCCCTCTCTTTTCTCTCCCTCTCATTCACGGCTTGAGAGCCATATCTTCTCTCCATTTTCCATGGTTGGTTCCTCCGAATTGAAGAGAAGCAAGTGAGTGTTTTTGTTGCAAAAAAAGAGTGCTAGCAACATATGGGTTATATTATGGTGATAGGGAAACGAATTATGAGCTTGGAAAGCTTGAAGCTTGGAGCTTCAATGGAGTCTACATGGCCGATTTTGGAGATCAAAACAGCCCCACCGTGCAGTCCACTGCAGTTCAAGAAGGGCCAAAACCGAGCTTGATGGAGGCAGAAACATGAAGTGCGAATGTGGTCCATCTTGTTGCATCTCTCTACCGATTTATGTGAGTTTTTCCGCACCTCATTGGTTGTATTCTACTCGTTTTTATGCATGATTTATGCTTGGGACTTGATTGAAACTCACACAGACCTGCTCTGATATCAATTTTTGTTGGGGTTTTGGGGCGATGTGGCGCAGCAGAAGCGCGGGTCTGGGCGATATCGTATTTTAAAAACTTTTTCAAATACCGAATAAATTATTCAATATCTATATGAATAATTTATTCATATATTACCTAAACCAATTTATTAATATCATATATTAACATAAATATAGTTGAAAATCGCGAAACTTTTACGAAAACTGTTTTTCCGCCGCAAAATGGCCTAAAACGCGTTTTTGACCGAACTGACTACCTGAAAATTTATGGAAACCCTGCCAGGTTAGCTCCAATAGGGTCAGGGAAGTTCACGAGCTGCCCGTACAGTGACAAAATCACTGGTTTCACAGCCGTCACCCGGTTGGCTCAAAATCCACACGGTAACGCCGTTTTTGGCCGTTTTCCGCTTATTTCAAGTCGGAAACACTTTCCGGAAATTGTGCCAACTCCAAAAATACATCCAAAACATTCATAAGACAATAATTTCATTACGAAATCAGATTCATTTCCAGGTCCTTTTACACAGAAAAACGAAATTGCCTAATTTTCATGCTTAAATCCACAATTTCAAGACTAAATCATTAATCTCAACACCAAATGAGTCCCACCACACATGAACAACTCTAGAACAATTCTAGGCTATATTAGAGTGGATAAACAACTTTAGAATGGAAACCTATCAACAATTGATCTAATTGGATTCAAATTACACTAATTTCATCCATAATCTACTTCACACATGCCTAATCTTCCATTACCAACAATCACAACCAAAGCCGCCCCCAATTTTTAGATTTGAAGAACCTAGAACCCTTCTAGATTCTCAAGAAGAATAGGAAACAAGATTCTAGGCTTTGGATTTTTGAAGACTAACTTAAATCTCCAAAGTTCCTTAAGCTTTTACTTGATTTTCCCTTCAAATTTATGCTTGAATCATCAAGCTTCAATGAAAACCCATTTTCAATCTTTGTTGTAGAGACTTTCGGCAGTGATGAATTGTGAACAAGTGAGAGAAATAATTTT
>SKCR01041906.1:0-59064 GCA_019454045.1 Zanthoxylum bungeanum | reverse complement strand
CCTGTTAGAAAATGAGCCTCAAAGTTATAAAGAAATGATGTCTTCTTCAGATGCACCTTTATGGAAAGAGACTATCAATAGTGAGACTGATTCTATTCTTCAAAACCATACTTGGGAGTTGATTGATCTTCCCCCAGGTTGAAAGTCGTTGGGCTACAAATGAATTTTCAAATGGAAGATAAAGTCGGATGGATCAATACATAAGTATAAGACAAGACTTGTAATAAAAGATTATAGAAAAAATGCATTGATTACTTTGATACTTATTCACCAGTGACTCGTATCGCTTTATTAAGAATGCTTATAGCCATAACAATTATATTTTATCTTGAAATTCATCAAATGGATGTAATGGATGTAAAGACAACATTCTTAAATGGTGAATTGGATAAGGAAATTTACATAAAACAACTAGAAGGTTTCAATATTCCTGGACGAGAACACAAGATGTGCAAACTTATAAAATCCTTATACATATTAAAATAAGCACATAAACAATGACACGAGAAATTTAACAAAGTAATGTTGTCATGTGGATTCAAAATCATTGATTATGATAAGTGTGTATACATTAAATCAACTCAAAAGTGATATGTCATTGTGTGTCTCTATGTAGACAAATGATGATAATCGGTAGTAATCATGAGATGATTCAGTCTATTAAGAAAACTTTGACCAGTAAATTTGACATGAAAGATTTATGAGTGAGTGATGTGATCATATGAATTAAAATTTTCATAACATTATAGGGATACATATTATCTCAAACTTATTATGTTGAGAAAATACTTGATAAATATAATAAAAGTTTATAAATGTGGCTATAACTCATGTGATCTAAATCTTCATTTGTAAAAAAATATTGGTTCGAGCGAATCGCAATTAAAGTATTCGGGAATCATCGAAAGTTTGATATATCTCACAAATTGCATCCGACCAGATATTGCTCAAGCCATAAATAAGTTTAGCAGATATACAAATAATCCATGACATAATCATTGGAAGGTCATAGTAAGAATATTGGGTTATTGAAGAGAAACTTCAAAATATGGTATGTATTATACTAGATATCCTCATATTCTAGAAAGATACATCAATGTCAATTGAATATCTAATACAGTGGATTCCAAATCCACGAATAGATTTATTTTCACACTTGGTAGTGCAATCGTGTCATGGAAATCCTCGATGTAAACATATATTGTCTGGTCTACTATGAAGTATGAGTTCAAAGCATTAGACAAAACAACAGAAGAAGCGGAGTGGCTTCAAAATTTCTTAGAGGATATTCCAAATTGGCCAAAATCAGTGTCGACTATAAAATACATTGTGATAGTCAATCGACTATTGGGAGAGCCCAAAATATAATTTATAATGGTAAGTCTCGACACATACGTCGAAAATACAATATTGTAAGATGACTACTCTCAAGTGACATAATTTCAGTAGATTATGTTAAGTCAAACGAAAATATAGCGGATCCACCTACTAAAGGTTTACCTATAGAGCATGCTAAGAAGTCATCGAGGGGAATGAACTTGAAGCCTATAAATTAAGAATTGTCACTGTGGAAACTCAATCTAACTGATTGGAGATCCAAAAAACTAGGTTCAAAATGAATAACTTAAACTTTGTGCAATTTAAAACAAGCATTATAGAGTTTTATAAACTTTCTTCTCATTCCTATAATGACGCAGAGTATTGTTTGTCAAAGTTAAGATAATCAAATGCTTTTAATGATCACTATATTATAAGAAGAGTCATAATGAGGGTAAAAATATATTACTAATGTTCATAGTTGAATTGAACACAAATCGTAGAACAGGAAATGGTCGAAGTGAAGCCGTGTGATGTCTATTGTCTTGGTTTACACTAACGGCAGAACAGTTCAAGACTAGGTCACTGGTTTGCTAAGTAAATCCAATAGTCATTTACTAGGGAAGGTTCAACACGAAAGTTGCATATTCCGATACAGTCTTATTTCAAGGAAATTATTTTAAGTGTCGGCATGGATATTTAGAAAATTGTGGGGGATTATAGAAAATTTTTCTAAATAAATTATGTTAATTTATAGGGAATGAAAGAGTTCCTTATAAATAATATATTTCTTAATGAGAAATGACATAACCCTTTGAGTTGAAAGAGTTCTTTGAAAAGAGTATGTTCCTTAATGAGAAAAGACATAACCCTTAGGGTTGAACAGTTTCATTGGAGGGTCATAACTCTTAAATTAACGAATGTATTCAATGACTTAAGGGTGTCTTTTCAAATGCAATGTAATACCTCTTTCTATTATCTCCAAAAAAAAAAATAATAATTTAACTTTGACAGTTTATTAATAGAAGATTAGGAGAGAGAGGGAGATAAGTACGCAGAAAAAAGAAGCAAAAGAGAAACAAAAAAGGCAAAGGCTATAAAAAAAAAAAAAGAAGGGCAAACATTATTATTATTCTCAGTTTTCTTTATCTCTCTATTATTCTCTCTCAATCACACACACTCTCTCTGCCTAAACTTACAACCGTCGCCGCCGCTTCACCGTCGATCATCCGCCGCCACGCGCCGGCCCTCCAGGTAGCTGCCGACGTCAGCTTTCCAGAGCCACCGAGATCGAGGCCATCGGACGTCAGACGCTCCTCCAAGCGCCGTCGGAAGAGGACGAGTCGTCGACCACTTTTCTGCATTTTCCTGCCACCTCCGGCGAGAGAGTACTTTTCAGGACGAGATCTTTCCAACGCCAGTGGTCACTTCCTGATCCGATATCCTTTGGGTTGTTTTCCATTTTATAATTACCGGTAATTTGGGAATAGTACTGGAATTTGAGATCCGACCATTGGATCGACGATCCGAACGTAGCAGATTATTGCTCTCGATTATACGAGCGTTTTGGTATAAATATCCACCATTGAAAGTATCTGATTGTGGGGCCGATTTTCGTTGTGGGGCCCACTTGCCTCGTTAAGCGTATCAGCAAGTTCCGAATCCGTTCGTCGCTGTGATCCCTGAGATGTTGGCTGACTAGTGGATCTTTCTTTGAGAGATTTGGAGATCGTTTGAGCTCGATTTTTAGTGAGGAGATAGATATATTAAGGGCTTTTGCGTGGAAAGAGGTAAGTACACTGCATGATGATTCTCTTAACATGATTGTTTCATGATTGATGGTTGTTGTGGAAGTCTATATATAAATATATTGGTATAATTATAATTATATATATATATATATATATATATATATATTTGTTGAGATATAAATATTGATTAATTGAAAGCATGATAAATATGAATTCATGATTGTTGAGATCAGATTGATGGATTGGATGTGAGATACGATTGTATTGGATGATGAGTGATGTATGTTATACTGCCGGGTTTCGTATAATAGTGGTCGGATTTGAGATGAGATGTGATGAATATTTTGCGAGATTATATGATGAAGAACCTTGGGGGTATACGGGGACTCCCCCATTGGTTTTAACTCACTCATATATATTTGGTTTTGATATGATGGAAAACATTGGGAGTTGTGATGATGTACTCTCTCATTGGTTATGATATGGTGGGAAACCTTGGGAGTTGTGATGAGGTACTCTCCCATTGGTTCAAATCCACTGTTATACTGGACCCGGATTAGCAACCATGTTTGATGGATGTTTGTATTATTATGGGATGATTGCACGAGATGATATTATAGTATATGTTATTTTCATATATTATATTATGTATATACTTATATATATATCCTTATTTTGTTGGTGAGGTCATGTTGAGTGTATGAGTGCTTACTTGCTGAGCTTTTTAAGCTCACTCCCCTCTTCCCCCAAACATTCCAGGTAGTTCGCGAGCATAGCATGAGCAGTACTAGGTTTGGATCCACGTGCCACAGTTGTATTTTCGGGTTGGTCCAGACATTTGAGTCGTCATTTGCATATTATTAATATTTGTGTTGTAAATCATATAATTGTTGTATAAATTTTGGGAATTGTAATCTATGATGTAATTTTTGTGCACATTTATATGGTTGGTGTGACATATAGAATGCTCGAGCTAAAGTGGATCGCGAACCTCTTTATAGGGTTGGGCCCGCTCTAGGGAGAAGGTCGTGACAAATTTGGTATCAGAGCTTAGGGTTTTAGATTATGTAGACACATTGCATTATATGAGTGTATAAAATGGGTAGTTTTGTGTCTGTAAGAAAATGTATGGACGTGGCCGTGGTACTGGTACTCAACGTGAGAGAGGGATAGTTTGACGATACGTGAGAATGTCGTGTAATAGTGTAGAGAGACCTCACACTTAGTCGATAGATCTTGAATTTGATATAGCTTTATATGATGTTCATCTGATTGTTGATGATAACAAGGGTTCTAGACTTATACAGCCAGTAGTTATGACAAGTTGCCCACATCGCTATTCCTGTAGTTGTATCTGACGTGATTTCTATAGTTGTACCTAATATGAACTTCATGTTGCAGTTATAATATCGTCGTGAGTCAGTAGGTCGAAGACATTAGAATTTTGGTGTTCGAGAGATGAGAAATAAGACCTTGTTGATATTCATATTTAATTAAACAATATTTATGATTACATTATGGAATATAACAGCTTGGTTTCGTTGCAAGGACATGATCATCTTCGAATTGATGATCTTCCCATTGAAGTTTCGCACGTAGAGACATGGGAATGAGGCCGTCGATGACTTGGATTTCGAGACTGTCAGGAAACTTGATTTTATTGTAGCCTTGGACGATACTTCTAGATGAATCTTCGATAGTAGTGAAGATTTTCCAGTCTTTATCATTTATATTGCTTTCTAGACTTCGACGGACTGAGTCTGCGGAGAGAGCTCTAAGATCACAGGAATGGTGGAAAGTAATATCTTCTGGGAAAATATCATCGTATCTATAGTAAGCTCTAAGTTTTAGTCTAGATGGCCAACTAATGAGTCTCCAATCAGTGAGTTGACGTGATGGTATGATTCTAATAAGATGAATTGGGTGGTAAATGAACGAATAGTCATCTGACCATTCTGGAGTAATGGTTTCGATCCAGACAGTAATACTTTTGTGTCATTTATACCATCGATGTAAAATATTACTGATGAAGGGAGGGAGTTCACTTAGGCTGGCTTCTGAGATACCAGGATAGTTGGGATGGATTGGACTTGGTCCAAGAATAAATCCATTTAGGAAACCGAGTTCAAACAAAGTGCCGAGACTCCACTGGCAATGATTGAAGAAATCATGACTATTGATGAAAACTGTGGAATGGAATCTGTGATATCCACAGTGAACAATCGCAGAATTATTTTTGTATTGGATTAAACCATCTGTTTTTCCATTCCAAATGGTTCTAAGAATGTAACATCACCTCATGAAGTTGGTATGAACTCTTGTCATGATATCCATTGCAATCTCTTTGGGCAAAAGAGCGGACGGAGCTTCATTGAGACAATCGTAGATATCTCTCCAAAGGTCTCGAACATATTAAGAGTCTATAACTGCTCGATCTGTGACTGGCCATTTACAAAGCTTATGGTATATCACCTTAGCTCTGACGGATCTTGAACAGGGGTTAGGATTGGCAGATGAGGATGCCATTGAAGAAGTTTTGAGTAATTCCTTAAGAACTCATGCATCTCTTTATAGGAAAAGATATCTATAATTTCTCCATGAATAGATACTTTCACAGTATTCATGTATAATTGGAAAAGATAATAATTATCGCGATGATAAGATGTAAAGCAGAAATGCGAAGGACCTGCAAATCCTCTTTTCAGTAGTGATAATCTTAAGATGGTGGATTATGCGTAAACTTCCAAAAGCTCTTTACAGTTGTTGTTTGAGTATGACCCTTTGGTGGAGCCATTTTCTTTTGGAGACATGATAGCTGGTTTGTAAGTTGCGGCATATGTTAGAATAATAATAATTGGGGGCATTATTCATATGATGGTGAGTGTGAGATGTATAATGATCGTTAGAGTTTGAAATATTTTTCTACTGAGAAATATCTGAATTTTAGAGATAGAGACATTGGATAAAGTTTCTAAGTGACTATGATTGTACTATTGATTATCATTCTAGAAAGGTCAATATAGTTACTGATACATAGTAGGAAGAATGTGATTAATTTTTTAGAGTTAGACAGAGAATCTTTAAGGAGATAATATTGGTGTATTTGACTTTTGGATTGTTCGATAGTGGGGGTATTCTTGACAATATGAAGGACCCACACCGTTAGATAGATTTTTTTTTATATAGCACAAGCGGTTTGATCAATGTGGAAAAATTGGAGAACAAAGATTGTGAGGAATGGGTCTAATACTTTCAGATGTAGTTCAGAGGATGCATAACTTTTTGGTGATAGAGTTGTGATACCACCTACTGGAATGCTCAAGTATGAGATCTTGGATAAGGCACACGATGACCTTTATTACATGAATTCTGAGAGCACTAAGATGTATCAAAATCTAAAGAAGACTTATTGGTGGTCGGGAATGAAGAGAGAGATTTCAGAGTTTGTATCTCGGTATTTAGTTTGTTAGCAGGTTAAAACAGAACATCAACATCTAGTCAGATTACTCCAGCCTTTACCTATACCTGAGTGGCCATGAGAATATGTCACGATGGATTTTGTCGTAGGACTGCCGATGACACAGTAGGGTTTTGATGAAATTGGGTAGTAGTGGAATAATTGTCTAGATCAGCTCATTTCCTACCGATTCGAGTTATGTGGGGACTAGAGAGATTAGCAGAACTGTATGTGGAGCATATTGTGCGGTTACATGTGTACCATAACGATTGTATTAGATAAAGTTGTCGGATTTACCTTTCATTTTCGGCAGAATTTCTTGAAGACTATAGGATCAAAGATTTCTACGAGCACCTCATTTCAACTTCAGACTGACGGGCAGTCAGAGTAGACTATCCAGACGCTAGAAGATTTGTTGAGATTGTGTGTTTTGACATAAATGAGAGTTGGGGTGAACATTTGCAGTTGATCGAGTTTGCTTATAACTATAGCTTTTTGACTAGAATCGACATAACTCCATTTAAGGCTTTACGAGAGAGGCGATTTAAGACTTTTGTTTGTTGGGGCGAGGTTGGAGATGGACAGATTCTTGGCTCAAACTAGGTAGATATGACATCTGAGGATCAGGTTGATCCGAGCGAGACTGTTGGTTGAGTAAAATCGATGACAGAGTTTTGTAAATAGTGGGGGGTATGATCTTGAGTTGCAAGTTGGAGATATAGTATTTTGAAAGTTTTCTTATTAGAATGGAGGACTGAGATTTGACTGGAAGAGAAAGTTTTCACCCGAGCTTATTGGTTCTTTTGAGATTTTGAAGAAAATGAGAAAATGGCATATCATCTGGCAATATCACCGTAATTTGAAAGGATTCATTAAGTGTTTCGTATATTAGTTCTAAAGAAGTTTATACTAGACCCTTCTCAGATTCTAAAGCGTCAACCGATGGAGCCGAGCGGGAACTTGACTTATAAGGAAAGCCTATGAAGATCATAGATTGAAATGTTAAATAACTGAGATCAAGACGTAATCCTTTTGTTAAGTTCATGAAGTCTAATAATCACATCCAAGAGACGACTCGGGAAGTGAAACGGGTTATGAAGGAGGAATACTCAGAGCTGATGGTGTTGAGAAATTTCGAGGACGAAATTTTTGTAAGGCGGGTAAATTGTAATACCTCTTTCTATTATCTCCAAAATAATAATAATAATAATAATATAATAATAATAATAATAATAATAATAATTTAATTTTGACAATTTATTAATAGAAGATTAGGAGAGAGAGTGAGATAAGTACGCAGAAAAAAGAAGCAAAAGAGAAACAAAAAAGGCAAAGACTATAAAAAAAAAACGAAAGGGCAATCATTATTATTATTCTCAGTTTTCTTTCTCTCTTTTATATTCTCTCTCAATCACACACACTCTCTCTGCCTAAACTTACAACCGCCGCCGCCGCCGCCGCTTCACCATCGATCATCCGCCGCCACACGTCGGCCCTCCAGGTAGCTGCCGACGTCAGCTTTCCAGAGCCGCCGAGATCGAGGCCATCGGACGTCGGACGCTCCTCCACGCGCCGCCGGAAGAGGACGAGTCGTCGGCCACTTTTCTGCATTTTTCGGCCACCTCCGATCACTTCTGACGGCCACCTCCGGCGAGAGAGTACTTTTCAGGCCGAGATCTTTCCAACGCCAGTGGTCACTTCCTGATCCGATATCCTTTGGGTTGTTTTCCATTTTATAATTACCGGTAATTCGGGAATAGTACTGGAATTTGAGATCCGACCATTGGATCGACGATCCGAACATAGCAGATTATTGCTCTCGATTATACGAGCGTTTTGGTATAAATATCCACCATTGAAAGTATCTGATTGTGGGGCCCGATTTCTGATTGTGGGGCCGATTTTCATTGTGGGGCCCGCTTGCCTCGTTAAGCGTATCAGCAAGTTCCGAATCCGTCCGTCGCTGTGATTCTTGAGATGTTGGCTGACTAGTGGATCTTTCTTTGAGAGATTTGGAGATCGTTGGAGCTCGATTCTTAGTGAGGAGATAGATATATTAAGGGCTTTTGCGTGGATAGAGGTAAGTACATTGCATGATGATTCTCTTAACATAATTGTTTGATGATTGATGGTTGTTGTGGAAGTCTATATATAATATATTGGTATAATTATAAATATATATATATATATATATATATATAATATATTTGTTGAGATATAAATATTGATTAATTGAAAGCATGATAAATATGAATTCATGATTGTTGAGATGAGATTGATGGATTGGATGTGAGATGTGATTGTATTGGATGATGAGTGATGTATGTTATGCTGCCGGGTTTCGTATAATAGTGGTCGGATTTGAGATGAGATGTGATGGATAATTTGCGAGATTATATGATGAAGAACCTTGGGGGTATACGGGGACTCCCCCATTGGTTTTAACTCACTCATACATATTTGGTTTTGATATGATGGAAAACCTTGGGAGTTGTGATGAGGTACTCTCTCATTAGTTATGATATGGTGGGAAACCTTGGGAGTTGTGATGATGTACTCTCACATTGGTTTCAATCAACTGTTTACTGGACCCGTATTAGAAACCATGTTTGATGGTGTTGGCGAATTGGTCGCGTAATTGGTTTTTGATGACGTCAACGCAATTGACGACTTCGACGTGCAAACACGAAGCAATACAAAAAGTGTCGAAGCATAAGGAGTGAAGAGCGAGAATGTGAAGACTAGCGGCAAATCGAAGATAATGATTAAGAGCTAAATTTTATTGTAAGTGAGTTTACTCAAGTGATCTAAAGCTCTTAGGAATCATACATTTTGCATCACTTGCATTTAAAATGGATTAGAATGCTTAAAGAATCATTTGCACTTTATTTGCACAAAAATGAATTTCTATGCACAAGTGCATCGGTAAATGATCTTCCAAAAACTATCAAACGGTTGAATTAAACTTCAAATAATATACCGTTAGATAGATATGTGTCTCTAGTTTGCTACGGTTCAAACGGAACATAATTCCGATGCATAGAACTTTTTCTAGAGCCTTTTTAGTACAACATGTTCAGTGTGCGTTTTCTGCATACACGTCACATTAGAAAAATTCCATAAAATTCATCTTAATGTTTTTGGAGCTGAATTTTTTACAGAAGCTAGATATATGTGTCTAGTTTATGTATAAATTTACGGATCATGATTTGGAATTTTCTAGAGAAAGTTACGGCCAAAATACCAAGTGTCGTCAGTCTTGACTGATCATGCACATACTGAAACCAGGGAGCTCCATGCCGGTCCCCATGCCGGTTTGCTCGCCGGTCTCCATGCCGGTTTTAGCTGAGCAAATAATGCTCTCTGGAACCAGGGAGCTCCTCGCCGGTCTCCTCGCCGGTTTGCTCGCCGGTCCAACGGCTAGTTTTTTGAACGTTATGTTACCGTTGGAGCCCTAGACCGGTATGCCGGTCCCCTCGCCGGTGTGCTCGCCGGTCTCGCTGTAAGTTGGGGAAAACTTTGCATTTTGTTATAAATAGAACCCCAACTCCTTTGCCTTAGGTAAGAGATCTAGAAAACCTTCATATACATTCTCTAAGGCAAACAAAGAGTGATATACACCTTCATATTCATAAACACTCATCCAAGCTCACACACACATCTTCCATATCATTTAGTGAGCTTAGATCACTTGGGTTTGCTCTCACACAATCTTCTTATTATTTGTGAGTGCCCAAGTGTGTTTTAATTATTCTTTATCAAAAACACTTGTGATTTGTGAAATCCCATTGTTTGGGTAAATTGTAAAGGTTGTGAGTGCACCTACGAACAAAACTCAAAATTGTAAAAGGGTTCGGAGTGCGCCTTGGCGGAAAACTCTTGGTTACGAGTGAACCACGGAAAACTCGATTTTAGTGGAAATCTTCAAGCGAGGCTTGAGGGAGTGGACGTAGGCACGTTTGGCCGAACCACTATAAATTGCGGTGTTGTATTCTCTTTCCCTTAACTTTTACTTATTTGCAAGTTTGATTACATTTATAATATTGATTAGAAACTTGCATATAGGCTATTAATTGGAATAGAGAAAATTGCCTAAAACTCCCACTTGGTAATAAGAGCTTAAAATCGGCAAAGATTTTATAATTCCGCATTTATAGCGATAACCCAATTCACCCCCCCTCTTGGGTATAGAGATTTCTTTGTCGCTATTGCTTGTAGGTACTTTCAGTTGGTATCAGAGCGAGGTATTCTCTAGAAAGACTTGACCGTCCGAGAATAGATCATGGCATCTACAAGCAACTCGTCAAATCTTGTCGAGGGTTTTTCAACGACTAGACCTCCGTTTTACACCGGAACGGACTACAATTATTGGAAGATGAGAATGCTAAATTATCTCCTAGCCAATGATTCGCAATCCTATTTGATTATCACACGGGGTGCAAATATGCCAACAAAGAAGGATAGCAACGGGGTTGATATTCCAAAGCCAAATTTGGAATGGGATAATGAGGATGTAAAAATAGCCTCACAAAATGCTAGAGCACTCAACCAACTCCTATGTGCCATTGATCGGGATCAAGTAAACAAACTTCCGGAGTGTGGAAATGCTTATGATTTGTGGAAGTCTTTGGAAATGGTCAATGAGGGCACAAGCCAAGTGAAGGAATCGAAGATCAACCGGTTCATGTGTGAATTGGACAATTTCAAGATGGAATCCGGGGAAGAAATCGATCACATGATTTCAAGGTTTACAATCATCATCAACCATTTGGGAGCCTTGGGAAAAGTCATCGGGACATCGGATCAAGTGAAGAAAATTTTAAGATCTCTCCCGAAAGAGTTTAGAAGCTACACCTCCTCCATTAAGAAGCAAACGACATAAACACTTTGAAGATGGATGATTTGGTCGGCAAATTGCTTGAGTATGAAATGGAGATCAAAATGGATAAAAAGGAGGAAGATGAGAAAAGGACAAGAAAGTCATTGGCCTTAAAAGCAAGAAAAAGAGACGAGTCAAGCTCAAGTGAAGAAGATGATAGTGATGATGAATTGACAAGCATCACCAATAAAGTAAAAGAGCTTCTCAAATCCGCAAAACTCAAGGGAAAATCAAAGGCTAAAGAAGAAAAATGGCCGCAGAAGAATAAGAAAATTGTGTGTTATGAATGCAACAAACCGGGTCACATAGCTACCGATTGCCCATTGAGGAAAATGAAAGGAAAATCAAAGAAAAGGCAATGAAAGCAACTTCAACTTGGAGCGATAGCGATTCAAGCTCATCTGAGGAGGAGAAGTTGAAGTCAAAGATAAATCAATAGCATTTATGGCTATCACGGATGAAGACATCCAATTTCAAATTGAAGAAGAAAGTGAAGAAGAAGAGGTACACAATTCTGAATTACTTGATGCTTTTAATGGTTTAAAAGAATTGTGTGATATGCTTAAAAAGAAATTAAAATTGGTCAAAAATGAGCATGCTACACTTAAAATTGAACATGCAACTAGTATGGATAAAATTCATGTTTTAGATAATGATGTGATATGCTTAAAGGCTAAACATGAAAAAGAAATTGCATGCTTGAATGATGAAAATGCATGTTTAAAGATTAAAAAGCTAGAACTTGAAAATGCCATATCAAATATGTCATCTAGCTCTAAGACATGCGATTGCGAATCTATATTGAATGAAAATGTCTTGTTAAATACTAAGATTGTAGATTTGCAAAACATACTTAGCAAATTCACATTGGGACATAAAAATTTTAATATGCTTATTGGATCCCAAAAATGTGCATTTAAAAGAGAAGGATTAGGATATAGGCCTTATATTAAAAGAAAATTTTTGAAGAATTATTTTGTTAAGGCATCCGATTCTCATGCTAATAATGTTATAAATGAAAATGTCACATGCCATGCTTGTAACAAAAAGGGACATAAAATTTTTGAATGCATGTATATGAATGTGAATAAGAATGCATGGATTCCTCAAGGAATCAAAACTAACCCCAATGGACCCAAGAAAGTTTGGGTACCAAAGTGTAATTGAAAAATTTGTAGGGGGAGCTTTGGGAATGGATTTTTAAAGAGAATTGCAAAATTGATCCCAAAGGCTCAAGGAAATGAGGAATCGCAACGGTAAAGGTAAAATCCGTTTACGGAAACATTGGTACCGTTTCCTCTAAATTATGTATGTATGCATATTTCAAATTGATATAAATGTTTTGAAGCATACGAAATGATTAGGAAAGTATTCAAACTTCCATTGGTATCAATTGTTCATTTGATATCCTTTAGTGCCTTAATCATATATTTAAACCCCTATTCTATTTCAATTGGTATCACATGAAATTTATTGAGTCAAATACAATATATGTGATCACTTGATTGAATATGCCTTGCCATATGAACTAATTGGTTGAAAATGAAATGCATGTAAATTGGCATAGTCTTAGATGAACTTCATGAAATGTATGTATTAGAACATAATTGAATAATCATGAAAAGCATGGATTTTGATTGTTTAGTAATTGGTAAGATATTCATAAGAAGACAATCATTAAAATGCATTGAAGTCATTGGTCTTAATTGGTATCATGATATAAAATGACTCATTTTGAAAGAATATTTAAAAGTGATATGATATTCAAATGAATTTATGATTATTTTTTTTAATTTGTATCAAATTTGGGGAGAAATCATGATTAAGATGCTCTTAGATTGTAAATGGTATTCATGTGAATTTATCTTTTGAAAAATGCTCTTTTATGCATGAATTTTGATTTTCTTATGGCAAAAAGGGGGGAAATGCCAAAATGTGCATATTTTTTATTTTGGTATCTTTTTATAGCACATATATAATTGGTATCTCATTTAGATTTAAATTTTACTTCTCCACTTTTTGATAATGTCAAAGGGGGAGAAATCATTAGAAATGAGATTAAAACTTGCTTAACCCTCACCCTTGGTTTAAGGGGGAGTAAATGTACTAATGTGTTTGTCAAGTTGTTATAGAGCTATTTTGAAGACAATCACACATTGAGGGGGAGCTTATGTTGAGGGGGAGCAAAATGGTCAAATTTGGACTCAAAGAAGCTCACAAGTATCAACAAGTTTTAAGGGGTTGCCATCATCAAAAAGGGGGAGATTGTTGGCGAATTGGTCGCGTAATTGGTTTTTGATGACGTCAACGCAATTGACGACTTCGACGTGCAAACACGAAGCAATACAAAAAGTGTCGAAGCATAAGGAGTGAAGAGCGAGAATGTGAAGACTAGCGGCAAATCGAAGATAATGATTAGAAGAGCTAAATTTTATTGTAAGTGAGTTTACTCAAGTGATCTAAAGCTCTTAGGAATCATACATTTTGCATCACTTGCATTTAAAATGGATTAGAATGCTTAAAGAATCATTTGCACTTTATTTGCACAAAAATGAATTTCTATGCACAAGTGCATCGGTAAATGATCTTCCAAAAACTATCAAACGGTTGAATTAAACTTCAAATAATATACCGTTAGATAGATATGTGTCTCTAGTTTGCTACGGTTCAAACGGAACATAATTCCGATGCATAAAACTTTTTCTAGAGCCTTTTTAGTACAACATGTTCAGTGTGCGTTTTCTGCATACACGTCACATTAGAAAAATTCCATAAAATTCATCTTAATGTTTTTGGAGCTGAATTTTTTACAGAAGCTAGATCTATGTGTCTAGTTTATGTATAAATTTACGGATCATGATTTGGAATTTTCTAGAGAAAGTTACGGCCAAAATACCAAGTGTCGTCAGTCTTGACTGATCATGCACATACTGAAACCAGGGAGCTCCATGCCGGTCCCCATGCCGGTTTGCTCGCCGGTCTCCATGCCGGTTTTAGCTGAGCAAATAATGCTCTCTGGAACCAGGGAGCTCCTCGCCGGTCTCCTCGCCGGTTTGCTCGCCGGTCCAACGGCTAGTTTTTTGAACGTTATGTTACCGTTGGAGCCCTAGACCGGTATGCCGGTCCCCTCGCCGGTGTGCTCGCCGGTCTCGCTGTAAGTTGGGGAAAACTTTGCATTTTGTTATAAATAGAACCCCAACTCCTTTGCCTTAGGTAAGAGATCTAGAAAACCTTCATATACATTCTCTAAGGCAAACAAAGAGTGATATACACCTTCATATTCATAAACACTCATCCAAGCTCACACACACATCTTCCATATCATTTAGTGAGCTTAGATCACTTGGGTTTGCTCTCACACAATCTTCTTATTATTTGTGAGTGCCCAAGTGTGTTTTAATTATTCTTTATCAAAAACACTTGTGATTTGTGAAATCCCATTGTTTGGGTAAATTGTAAAGGTTGTGAGTGCACCTACGAACAAAACTCAAAATTGTAAAAGGTTCGGAGTGCGCCTTGGCGGAAAACTCTTGGTTACGAGTGAACCACGGAAAACTCGATTTTAGTGGAAATCTTCAAGCGAGGCTTGAGGGAGTGGACGTAGGCACGTTTGGCCGAACCACTATAAATTGCGGTGTTGTATTTCTCTTTCCCTTAACTTTTACTTATTTGCAAGTTTGATTACATTTATAATATTGATTAGAAACTTGCATATAGGCTATTAATTGGAATAGAGAAAATTGCCTAAAACTCCCACTTGGTAATAAGAGCTTAAAATCGGCAAAGATTTTATAATTCTGCATTTATAGCGATAACCCAATTCACCCCCCCTCTTGGGTATAGAGATTTCTTTGTCGCTATTGCTTGTAGGTACTTTCAGATGGATGTTTGTATTGTTGTGGGATGATTTCACGAGATGATATTATAGTATATGTTATTTTCATATATTTATTATGTATATACTTATATATATCCTTATTTTGTTGGTGATGTCATGTTGAGTGTATGAGTGCTTACTTGCTGAGCTTTTGAAGCTCACTCCCCTCTTCCCCCAAACATTCCAAATAGTTCGCGAGCATAGCAGGAGCAGTACCAGATTTGGATCCATGTGCCACAGTTGTATTTTCGGGTTGGTCCAGACATTTGAGTCGTCATTTGCATATTATTAATATTTGTGTTGTAAATCATATAATTGTTGTATAAATTTGGGATTTGTAATCTATGATGTAATTTTTGTGCACATTTATATGGTTGGTGTGACATATAGAATGCTCGAGGTAAAGTGGATCGCGAACCTCTTTCTAGGGTTGGGCCCGCTCTAGGGAGGGGGTCATGACATGCAATCCCCCATGTCTATAAATAAGTCCATTGAGTTCTTCTTTGGTTTTAATTCTAACATTCAATTATCATTTTCACAAGTCATAGGCATATTGGAGAGTATAAGGTCTTCATATATAAAGGAGAGTTTCCACAATTTATAATTAGTTCAAGTTCTTGAAAAAAGAAGTGCTCATTTTATAAGAAGTAACCAAGTATTTTGGGAGAATGATAGTTACAAGAGATCCACAATGCACCGAGACGAGACTAATAATTTATTAAGGATATAGATTTCTCGACTTGGTTTAAGTTTTTTCCATCTTCTACAATATTTTCCAAGTTTTTCGCAAGTCTTTATGTTTAATTTATGATTTGCATATTTGATAGTTGATAATTTGATTGAGTAATACATATTAAAAAATGATAAATAACAGATCCCAACAATTTATGCATATTAGAATTTTTCCACAGGTCTATGCATGTGTCATCTCTTTCTTGTCTAACCAGTCTTCCAGTTGGTGATTCGCAAGGCCACATGGATGAGTATTTTCAGATAATTTTTGAGCAAGTATGTAACAGTACTTTTTTTTGAATATAATTGATTCTCAAGGCTGTTTATTGTTCAGCTGCTTTTATGCTGATCTAATTATTAAAATTTATTTAATATTGACATTACATGAATCATATAGATTTTTGATCAAATATATATTCAACTCTAGGATCCTAATTCGTTTATAAAACTGTAAAGGTTGAAAAACAACTTCATTAATATAACAAGAAGACTGATCAATTTATCCTCAACGAATTTGACATTATATTATTATTAATTATCATTATTATAACAAAGGTAGGGTCTGATTAGAAAGACCCCGTACAACATTGCATGTACTTGTTTTATTGAAATTTATTATCATCTCTCTTCATAAGATCCATACTGCTACTTCTTGTATCTCCTTCCTTGAGCTCCCATAAAAATTTCAGTGAAGCCTGCCAAAAGAAACAATCACAAAAATATTAATTCATTTACTTTGATTTGATGAGCTCATGGTCATTATGGGTTTTGTAGCTAGCTACTCACGTTTCACAGTTGGTGCTAGTGGAGACAGGGAAGCCAACTTTGATGCTGCAAGCTTCAGGAATTTTGCTCAAGAACCTGTCCTGAACCCCAAGAGACTTGGCTCCAGCCTTCAAGCACCGGCAAATTGCTTTCTTATCATCAACTGTTTTCACACTTTGAGCAAGCTCTTGCAGCCCGCTGCAGCAAGCTGGAGTCGGCTTCAGAGCCTTGCCAGTGGCAAACCCAAGGCATGCAGCAGCTTTGGCGTCGACGGTTCCGCATGCAATGGCAGCCTCGCTGACGTTTGCGAGGAAGAAGATGAGAGAGAGCAAGAAGAGCATGGAGAGGAAGAGATTCTTCATTGTTAAATGGCAAAGTAAATGTATTAGCAAGCTCTTGCAAAATGCTTCTATGTATTTTGGAAACAGTTTTGCTTGGTGATGGGAAATGAAGTGGGGGATGAAGGGTTTATATTGGGAAGCATTGGGGGTATAATCGGGAAGTTGAGTGGATGAAAGTATTGAGTGTCCCTATGAGATTTTTATGAAGGAATTGTTGATGGTTACATTAGAGTTGATGATATATATATAGAAAGAAACTAGAAAGTGACAGTGCAAATATATATATACTGGGTGAGAATTGAATGTATGATCGATGTTTTAATTTATTGAGTTAAGAGATATATTAAAAGATAAATAAAATAAAATAAATATTTTAATATATTAAATATATATATATATATATATATATTATTTTTAATATTTTTATTTTTATTTTTATTAAGGACGTTTCATTAGATATTCCCGGTGTGTGTGTATAAATTTATATATGAATGAAAAAAATTCAGGATGGTCCTGTATTTCTACCGTCTAGGAAACTGAAACATTTTACACATTCTTGGTTTTGTCAAAAGATAAAGAATGTCTATTTGATATTATTATTTCTTGGTTTTGTCAAAAGATTCGTAAAGAATGTCTATTTGATATTATTATTATTATTTTTGCAAACTCTAATTCACATCACTTTCTGATTTTTTATCATATCTAATGTTTTTAGGTGACTGATTGTTGATTATTAAATCTTAATCATCGGGAGAAATTTAGGTTGAGGGCTCAAATATTAATCATATTTTACAGGACAAATTTAGGTTGAGGGCTCAAATAATATTATTGTGTTTCAGACGACACATGAGTCCACGCGACGAACTTGCATAAGATCATGTCTCCCGACCTTCATCTTGCCATAGTGGCATCATAGGCTGCCAACAAGGATAAATCAACATGGGTTCCAATCGTCAGAACCCCGCTCGATATGGACATTTCAGTCGACATAGATCCCAGACAACATCAAGCCTATTTGGTTAAATATACACCAAGGCTATCAACGATCTGAGTCTACAATAGGACTCTCATACAAGGCCCACGAACCCATACACCCCAAGGGTAAGAAGCCCATACGGCCTAAAGGCTTCCAAGAACCCACGTCACTCAAAAGTCAATGTCTCAGCCGACAACACATGAGCAATATCTCAGTCGATGTTGGCTAATATTATGCAGTTCCCCAATAGACATTGTCCACTAGTCTACACACGACTAATTCATTCTTAATAAGGAAATTAAGTATTTAGGTTAATATTGATTGCTTACAAACATTGTAGTATAATCCGAGTACAATAAGGATTACACCTAACCTCAAATATCTAAGCACTCTTAATTCAGTCCATATTCTAATACATTTTCCTAAATAAGATTGGAATACGACGCTTCCAATAAATCATCAAGGAATCATAAGCCGACTAAAGATGTTATTTCACAACCTACAAAAGGAGGGGAGATCCAAGGGATTGAAACAATTCAAGCTTTGGTTCTCACATTCGAGTTTTTAAAGCATACATTACTCCTTAAATACCAGTCTACCGCCCTCACGATAATTTATGAAAATCGAGATAATCATTTGTCTTGTTCTTCCATTTCTTTTCGCTCGTCATCAATACTGACTTGAGCGTCGAAGTGCCTACAGCATCTACCACATCGGTGGGTAGTTACTACACACTCATTTTGCCTTTATTTTGCAGGACTGGTGGTGCCCCATCATACAAATTCTTAATTGTAAATCGAAAGCGAAATTCAGTGTCGACACATATCATAACAATTATCTAAAGTCAAAAACTAATTATATACAGTAAGATAATTACAAACAAAAATAAGGGTGTCTCAATATATGAAGGCACTTGTTATTGTAGTGTCTAAAAAATTCGCTATCAAATCATGATAGAATACCTTTTATGGTAGTGTCAAAGCTAACTCTTAAACAAAGATAACAATGTTAAAGAGAAATAACGATTAAGATGGAAGAGAAAATTGAACATTAATTAGCTAGTACAACGCAATTTGAGAATACAAATAATGAAGAGAACAAGAAAAATTTGTCTACATATTTTTCTTAAAGCATTGGTGGTTATTTAAGTGTTCAAGCTTTCTGCAAAGATAAAGCTTGAGAGATCAATGCGCTCAAGCAATACAGATTACGGAGCATTGAGATCATTAACGATTACAAACACTACAAGAAAGTTTATATTTCTCGATAACAGGTTTTCCAAACACCAAAATTATTTGAGGGTTTATGCGAAGAGAGATGCTTCAAAATTCTGATAGCTCAACAATGAGAGCTCATATAGAAGTTCATGGAAAAAGAAGCAAATAACTCTTTCAAAGTGAACTTGCATTGTAAAATTTACGTTTATTTATTTATTTTTTCTATTACAGTGTGTTGGCTCTGAAAATATTTGGTGTTGCGCGGGTGTACTAGAGGAGCGGATCCTTTTACGTAAACTATTGACTTCTAACAAGAGACGGTAAAAATGAGTTCTCCAAAGCCTGCAAAGGATGGACAATTGGAATCTAGGAGAATGCTAAATAAGACTAAGAGTTAAAAACTACTGGAAATTTTACTGGAACTGGAAGTCTAAAATTACAAGGAATTGAGAAACTGAATTTTACTGGAATTGAGATCTAAAATTACAGAGGAATGATTGAAAGAAAATTAACTACATAGCTGACTAACTAAGAGAGTAATTAAAGGTTGACATGTTTTGTTTTTTTTTTATCGATGTGTCCATTTTTCCTTCTCTGGTCCCATCGTTAGCTTTATAGTTCTTAAAAATAACTGTCTCATAATGCTCATCAACTTCTTACGCACGTTCAGTAGGTCTTGTTAACTTTCTTCAAGTGCTCTTTCATGTTCTTACAACCACCACATCTCGTAACTGTTGGAGAAAATTATGGAGGACATCATAAACATTTAAATTTTGAAGTATCAGACTTTGGGCTAACACTGATATGTTATTCCTGATTGAAATACTCTGCAAGACGTGCATGCGTTGATAATAAACCACCATTGGAACCTCAGAATCAAGACCTGAAGTAAAGGTCGAGACTTTTGAAGCATAACCTCTGGAGCAGACCTTTGAGTCAAAGTCAGAACTTCAGAATCAAGAATTAGAACTATCTGTGTGCTTTTCTCACCTCCTACTAAATTTATTTTTGGTCTCCACATAACCAAACAAATTCAAGGTTGAAGGAATGTTGTCTCGGGGGAGTTATTTCGAAACTGCCACTGGGACGAAAATCAGTCGTCAACAGTTGGCGCCTTCTGTGGGAAAAGAGCAAAAAGCAACTTGTGTAGTAAGACGATGGTAGAAGGTGGAAACCATAGGTTGTTGGGCTGCAGAATGGATGAAAGGGGGAAGAAATAGGAAGAAGCATATCAAAAATAGAGGAAGAAAGGGTTTGTATGAAAAATTAATGTCACCAACATAAGCTTTTCTTTTTTGAGTTGTGAAATGGAATGTAAAAGGGTTAGCCAACGGCCACCCATCCAGGTTAAGTTGTGGAATGGAATGTAATGTTGCGGATGGGTGACGTCCGTTGGTCGCGGCTGAACAAGTTCCTCTGTGGGAAGGTCGCTCAGCTTACCAATCTTCAGTTTCGCAGGTTACCTGTACAGAAGGATCGGTCAGAAACTAGTCAGCCAAGGGCAAGGGGGGACGTCCATCAGGCCAATCCTCAATTAGTGCGGCGGTCTTCCTCGAATGAGAAGAAAGAGAGGAGAAAAAACCCACGGGGAGAGTCACAAGAAGCAAGGACTGAAGGCCCCGGCTGGGTTCTCAGATTTGCTCGGGATGTGCAGGGTATAGGGAAAATGCATTATTCATCAGCGCTCGTAGAGTGTCTGGTGCTGTGTAGACCCTGTAAGCCTGGTTCAGATCAACGTGATCTGCAGAAGCCCCAACTCGGGAACCAGCTTGCGTGTGAAGTTTACAACTATGGCATACGCATCGGGAGCCTTCAGAATCAAGCTCAGACTAGACGAAATGGTCGGACCGCAAAACAAGAACCAAAAGAAAGCATTGTAAAAGCCTCTCTTAAAATGTCCCGCAAAGAGTTGTAAGAAGGGCAGCATGTCATTTGAATATGAATAAAACTCTCATTTTCTTTAAAAAAACTTGTTTATTTTTACTTGTTTGTTAAATGAATGCGAAATTTGTTTTCAATATTCTTGGGATATGCTCGATGCGAAGTGGTGATCGGAAACTGGAAGGGCACCAAGCCCATGACACGCCACTACAAGAAATTACAGTTTTAGCGACGGAATTTAGCGACGGAATATTCCATTTCAAAATGTAGCGACGGAATTGAGACGGAATTGAAACGGATAATGATATTAGGGACGAAATTTAGCGACAAAAAAAATTTCATCTCTAAATTAGAGACAGAATTCAAATTCCGTCTCTAATTAGAAACGGAATTTCAATTCCGTCGCTAATTTTAAATTTAATTTTAATTTTAATTTTTTTATTAATTAGAAACGGAATTGTTCCGTCGCTAATTAGAAACAGAATTGATATTCCGTCGCTAATTAGAAACGGAATTTCAATTTCGTAGCTAATTAGAAACGGAATTTCAATTCCGTTTCTAATCTTCAATTTTTATTTTTATTTTAAATTTTTTTGTTAATTAGAAACAGAATTTTTCCGTCTCTAATCCGTCGCTAATTAGAAACGGAATTCAAAATTGTCGCTAATTAGAAACGAAATTTCAATTCCGTCGCTAATTTTAAATTTTATTTTTATTTTAAATTTTTTTGTTAATTAGAAACGGAATTGTTCCGTTTCTATTCCGTCGCTAATTTTTAAAATTTTCAATCCCCCCAAACTTTATTTTCTTTCGGCTCACTTTTTTTTTTAAAAAAAAAAATAGAGACGGATTTTCCGTCTCTAAATAGAAACGGAATATCTATTCCGTCGCTAATTTTCGTCAAATTTCAAAAAATTTCCCACCTTGTGAAAATTTCAAAAGTATACAAAATTTACAAATTTTCCCGCTTCTCTTATTTTTTTTCCTCTATATATACATCATAATCTTTTTAACTATCAACTCCAATACACCATCCAAAATTTTCTTACTCAATTTCATATACCATCAAATTTTTCATTACCTCAACTCTCATTATCAATTTCTCATTTTTCTTATCCCCTCTTTTAAAATTTCTTAAGAAACAAACGATGGACGTTTCGTAAATGGATGGTGGTGTGTCGAAGCTCGCGGTAGACATTACGATATCTTGTATAATTTAAGATGTATATATAACAATTAAAAAAATCCATTTTTTTAAAATTTTATACCATTCAAAATTTTTAAATTTTTAAAATTTTCCCTTATCTAAAATTAAAAAATTTCATATCTCTACAATTTATAAATTTTTCATATCTATATAATTATTAATTTCCAACCTCTCTAAAATTTTAAAAAAGTTTCCTTTCTAAAATTATAAATTTTTTTCATTTCTAAAATTTTAAAAGTTTCATATATTTTTAAAATTTTAAATTTCCCGCCTCTCTAAAATTTTAAAATTTTCGTTTTTAATTTTTTTTTTCAAAAAAAAAAAATATAGCTATTGAATAGCTACGGAAATATTCCGTTGTTAAATATTTTCAAAATTTTAAAAATTTAAATTTCCCGCCTCTCTAAAATTTTAAAATTTTTAATTTTTTTTCAAAAAAAAATTTATAGCTACGGAATAGCTACGGAAATATTCATTCGCTAAATATTTTTAAAATTTTAAATTTCCCGCCTATCTAAAATTTTAAAATTTCAGTTTTTAATTTTTTTTTTCAAAAAAATTATAGAAACGGAATTTCCATCGCTAAATAGCGAGAGATGGAAATTCCGTCTCTAATTAGAAACGAAAATTTCCGTTGCTATTTAGCGACGGAATACTAACCGTCGCTAATTAGAGACGGACATTCCGTCGTTATTCCGTCGCTAATGGCCAATTAGCGACGAATTAGCTACGGATTTTTCCGTCGCTATTTGGCAGTTTTCTTGTAGTGCGCCAATCCCCAGTGTTAGTATCAAACCCTCGGTTGGAAGTGTCCGACCAGATTCCATTCATCTTTGAGGATCCAGAGCGCATCAATGGATGGAGCACATGTGGGAAACGCACGAACCCCTCGTGGCACACCACTCACATGTGTCATTATCAAACCTCCGAGGTCGGAGTACTATACCACATGGCTCGCATTTTTTAGGAGTAGCTCGGGTAAACCGGACCTAGGGAGGATTCTGCCCCTACGAGTCGGCTGGTGAGTCCCGTTGAGAACCATCAGACCACCTAGCTTGGGTTTGGCCGAATGGCGCCCTTGATTACAGGGGTCTCGGGTAAACCGGATTTAGGGAGGTTGCTGCCCCTACGAGTCGGCGGGTGGGTGAGTCCCGTTGAGAACCATCAGACCACTTGGCTTGGGTTTGGCCGAATTGCGCCCTTGATTACATGAGTCTCGGGTAAACCGGACCTATGGAGGTTTATGCCCCTACGAGTCGGCTGGTGAGTCCCGTTGAGAACCATTATACCACCTGGCTCGGGTTCGGCCGAATAGCGCCCTTGATTATAGGAGTCTCGAGTAAACCGAACCTAGGGAGGTTTCTGCCCCTACGCGTCGGCTGGTGAGTCCCGTTGAGACCCATCATACCACATGGCTTGGGTTCGGCCGAATGACACCTTTGATTACATGTAGGGGTGGGCAAAAAAACAGACCGAACCAAACCAAACCGCAAACCGAATCAAACCAACCAAATTTACAGTTTTTTTCTAATGGTTCGGTTTGCGCTTCCGATTGGCCCTCCTCAAAAGGTTTACGGTTTGGTTCAGATGCTAAACCGAATCGCACCTGTTAAACCGAACTAAACCGTTATAATTAAAAAATTATATATTTTTATAAAAAGATTTGCATTTTTCTTTTAATTTTACTTTATGTTTTCTTTTTATTAGTATGTTAATACTTTTATTCTTAATTTTTTTTTTAATATATTTTTTTGTTAATACTTTTATTCTTAAATTTATTTGTTAATAATTTTATTCTTAATTTTTTGTTTTATGGTTTATTCTTGAAAGTAAGCTTTTGGATTTGTCTCTTAATTAGAATGATGGTAGCATCATTATTCGAGGTAATTTTTAAAAATATAAGAATTTATTGTGAGTGGATGAATTTTTTTTAAGTAGAATAATCAGTAAACCGAACCGAACCAATCCGTAAATCGCTGGTTTAAAAAATTTTCAATTCAAACCAAACCGTTATTTAATGTTTTGGTTTGAGAGGTAAAAAAATCAGACCGTAAAATATGGTTTGATTCGGTTTTAAGCAAAAACCGAACTAAACCGAACCGCGCCCATCCCTAATTACAGGAGTCTCGGGTAAATTGGACCTAGAGAGGTTTCTGCCCCTACGAGTCGGCTGGTGAGTCTCATTGAGAACCATCAGACCATCTGGCTCCGGTTTGGCCGAATGGCGCCATTGATTACATGAGTCTCGGGTAAATCGGACATAGGGAGGTTTCTGCCCCTAGGAGTCGGCTGGTGAATCCCTCTGAGTACCATCAGACCACCTGGCTTGGGTTTGGCCGAATGGTGCCCTTGATTACAGGAGTCTTTGTTAGGTTTTATCTAGGTCCCAAGATCAAACAAGACATGAAAACAATGTGTGAACACATCAACGGAGGTAGCGGAATACTCACATCGATCGGTTGGGACGATTTGAAGACGAATGAAGCCACTTTGCTCACTGCCAAGGACGCCCACTGCATACAGTTCACTGCCCTCCATTTTCTGTTTTTGAGCTGCGAAACGGAGCTCCTAACTTCGTCGGACGGATCCCGGCTCATGGGTGAACTTCCCTAACACCTTAGCAAGTCTCGTAAGTGTGCTAGCACTTGAGATTTTGCCACAAAATCCCACTCCAAGCTTCCTTATTGCTCACGGTTTTGATGATGAAAAACCAGTGAAGAATATGCCCATTTGGGCGTGAATGAACCAAGAGAGAAAGGTGAATAAATTGTTTCAAACGTGAGAGAGAAAGGTGTAGTCTATTAATGGTTAAAGGTATTAAAAATTTGTATATATTAAATTTGTTTTCTAAAAACAAATATATTATATACAAAACAATTAATAAACCTTTAAAACAATTAATAAAACTATTCTAAAGTCAAACTTTTAAAAAGCTACCATTAATACTACTAAATGCATTACTATTTACTTTAATAAAGCAAATAGTAACATGTCACATCATATTTAAAGGTGACAATAAATTTTGACGCTTGATTTGACATGTGGGCCCCACACCATTCTAAATCCGAGCGGGCCCCGCAAAATAATCTCGGGCTCGGTTTCGCTAATTCCGAATTAACGAATTTCCGTCGCTACGTAAATAAACGATTATTCCTAGCAAAATCACTATTCACGTCGCTAATGAATTAATTCCGAATTAACTCGTTTACCCGAATTAAAATCCAATTTTAATTCCGCGTCGAAATCTAATTTCATTTTAATATATCGAATATATTAATTCATCGATTAATTCCAAATTAATCGTTCTCTCTCTTTAGACGACATTTTATCCCGGATAAAATATCTCCGTTATTAATCCTAGATTAATTTTCTCTGTCTTCAATATAATCCCAGATTAATTATGGAGTGCGAGTTATGCGTCATCGGTGTATCTTCGGGAAGCGACCCATGAGATCCCCGGATGTATTGGCAGTAAATACGGTCGTCGAAGTATCCGAATCACGTACGTACCAAGTACTACGTTCTACCGATTTACGAGACAAGGTCGGCTTCTAGCAAAGCACCAAGCCTACCCAATTCTCCGGAAATATTCTTATAGGAATATAATGATCTATATCAGGCGTAGTATACTAAGTATCGTGCATATCGGCCCAGTATCGGATAGTCACGTGTTAGGCCTGGGGCTGGATATGTGTCTGCCCCGTACGAAGCACATGTCGGATGTCTGGTAACTAGTCTCTATAATCGGATATGCATGACCTAGTCATAATATCCCGATGGTTGCGCAACACTTAAGAGTACTAATACCGTATCCTACGTGACATCATCTCCACTATGACTGGAGTGATACTTCCGTCTTGACATCACACCCAATACTCTACGATTCTCAATATACCCAGCAGTTGGTGTACACAGAACCTGTTACAGCCTGGACGACCTCAACTAAAGTATATTGATTGTCGTAAGCATTAGCGGTGCAAGTCTCAGGTTAAGACCAAATACATATACCCTGACGTCGGACTCCCATAGACACATAGTCATAATACCAATGGGATTCCGAGGGGGTCTATCCAAAGCGAAGCTGTTTCCCGTACCATCGGTGAAACACAACCTCCTACCGCACTTGCATAAGTATCCTATACTTAAATATATGAGAACTATTCTGTTGTGCCCTCACAACGCGCACAAGTGCAATACTAGCCTATTCCGCATTATCGATGTCTTGTCTCGATAATACTACGACTATGGATATTTAATGATTAATCCTTCGTGGACTGATACTGTCTCATATCATCTCAATCCAGGAACTAATCATATGGACCTCTCTTCATTTATACATCTAAGGTGATCTAATCACAAATGATGAGAGCGTAATTTCCTTGTCACATAGTTAATTTGTACAACAACACCGTGATCTGTACAAATAGTGACGCTATGGGTCATATTATCCAACAATCTCCCACTTGGCCCATAGCCAGTCACTCGAGTGTCATACACCCGAACTATGTACGGCTCGCTCAAATTGCTGAGAAAAGATTTTCGTCAGCGGATTTACATGATTATAGTCTGATGTGATTTATACGATCATCACATCACCACGATGTATGATCCGAACGAATCAGATAAATATAGAAGTATATATCTGGATCGTTGATGAGACCATTAATTCTTTAGCCTGTGCTGACGCCTAGCTCAGTTGCTAACAGAACTACATCTAATCTAATTAGATTTATTATCGACCCAAATAGGTTCTATTGTTGCCTCAGCAGCAGCAATAATTCGCATTTGTTGTTTATTTGGCAACAGTTATCTTGCTCGGAATATTTTCAGCTCACTGTCCCGTTATTCAAACTTTATAGTACCACGGTATTTACCGGTTTGGAAACTTGCAGCAGTGATCCTAGTCACTTCAAGTTCTCATTCTCCATAGTTTAAGACAACATCTTTAGTTCTCTAAGATACTAACATATGTTCTTAATTTCAATCCAATGACTATCACTTGGATTGTCCTGATTGTGACTCCATATGCTCAAAGCATATGAGACACTGAATCACGTACATTTTAAATGTACAATTTCCCAGAGAGTGTTGACAACTTCAAATCTATCACAGTAGATCTTTATTCATTGAATAAAGGTTGTTACTCCTAAGAATTCTATAGAGAATTTTCATGAAAGCCAAGCTTTCACTAATTGTCTTATGGGAATTTCACTGTCAGTGCACTCCCACTAACCTCCTTATCTACACAAGAATTATTTCGTTTTGAAATAAATCACAAACCATTATGATTACATCAAAACGTCAGTTCCAAGAACCTTATGCTTGTTTTAATCCAAACATGGATCGAATAACCCGCAAACATTGTTTGTTGGTTATGTTACGACAAAATCATCAGGATGTTATAAATATCCTCCAAAATGTTTCCTTTTCAGGAAAGCGATTTTGATCTATAACTGAAAGATTTCATAAATGAAATATGCAGTATCAACAAGCATCATCAAAATGGATTTACCATGGCAACAGGTAAAAGGTTGAACCGTTGTTAACACAATGTTGATAACGATACCTTTCCGTCACAAGCCTAGCTTTGTACGTTGGTATGTTGCCATCCATGTATGTCTTCCTTGAAGACGTTTATAGTACCAGTAAGCACAATGCCTTGTGGTACAACAACTAGTATCCAAACATAGTTGTTATACATGGAATCCATTTCGGATTCATGGCACTTTGCCATAATAGGGAGTCGATACCTTGTATCACTTCCTCAAACGTAGTCGGTTGGTATACCTCTATAAGATTGACATCTTCATGAGGTGAGATCAGAAACTCATACCCCAGGTTGTTTTCTGACTCTCTCCGATCTACGAGGTTCTTGTGTATTCGAAGATTAATGGTACAAATTCATCCTTGATGAACCATTTGTGTTCCACTAAGGACTTCGTGCCTTGAACAATATTACTCCGATTTTATCGAGTATTATTATCCTCCCACTTACCACTGCATATCGGTATTCCTCCTAGAAAAACTGCATGGTGAGCAACAATCATACTGTTCTCATGTGAGATTTATAAGTACTATACTTATGGTTTTCCCTAGGATAATCTATATATGGAACTTATCCAATTTGAGTTCTAGTTTGGTATCATCCAAACATTATGCCCGGCTTACCCAAATTCTTAGGAATAAGAAACCCTGTTCTTTCATGTTCATATCTTATATGACATATGTCTATCCAGAGCGAAGCTGTTTCCTGTACCATCGGTGAAACACAACCTCCTACCGCACTTGCATAAATATCCTATACTAAATATATGAGAACTATTCTGTTGTGCCCTCACAACGCGCACAAGTGCAATACTAGCCTATTCCGCATTATCGATGTCTTGTCTCGATAATACTACGACTATGGATATTTAATGATTAATCCTTCGTGGACTGATACTGTCTCATATCATCTCAATCCAGGAACTAATCATATGGACCTCTCTTCATTTATACATCTAAGGTGATCTAATCACAAATGATGAGAGCGCAATTTCCTTGTCACATAGTTAATTTGTACAACAACACTGTGATCTGTACAAATAGTGACGCTATGGGTCATATTATCCAACAGTCTTGAGTAAACCAGACCTAGGGAGGTTTCTGCCCCTACGAGTCGACCGGTGAGCCCTGTTGAGAACCATCCAGGGAGGGCACACACGAGGTGTCCATGACCCATGTGGGGAATTGCCTGACCTCCCGGATCGGCGTATCCGTAGCCTGGTTAGTCGGGACACTGAATTGTAAAGTTCAGAATTGAGTTTTGGAGGCCTCGGGCATGACGCTGCCTCGGAGCATCCGAGTTGCTATTTTTTGCTTATGATTTTTGCATGGGGTATGTGATAAGTCACCTCCATTTTGTATTATTATTAACTTTATTTTGTTTCAATTTTTTATTTTCGTTCGTCTGGTAAGGGGACGCCCGCGCCAATACCCGCAGAGCCTCAGAGGTTGAAAATCTTCCATCGAGTAAGTCTCAAATGTTCCACCAGATCGAGGCTGGATTCGTTTCGTCGAATCTGCTATGTTCCACCCGTTCGGGGCCGAGTTCGTTCCGCCGATACAAATGTTCCACCAGATCGGTGCTGGATTCGTTCCGCCGAATCTGCTATGTTCCACCCACTCGGGGCCAGATTCGTTCCGCTGAATCTGCTATGTTCCATCCGCTTGAGGCTGGATTCGTTCCGTCGATGTAAATTTTCCACCAGTTCGGGGATGGATTCGTTCCGCCAAATCTGTATTGTTCCACCCGCTCGGGGCAGATTCGTTCCGCCGATGTAAATATTCCATCAGATCGAGGCTGGATTCGTTCCGCCGAGTCTGCTATGTTCTACCAGCTCGGGGTTGAGGTGAATCCCACCGAGTCTATTCCTTTGGTCTGAGGACGCAACATTCCCCCCAGAGCCAAGAGTTCTTTCCAGCTCAGGTTGGGTGAATCCCACCGAGTCTATTTCTTTGGTCTGAGGGACGCAACATTCCCCCCAAAGCCAAGAGTTTTTCCCAGCTTGGGGTTGAGGTGAATCCCACCGAGTCTATTTTTTTGGTCTGAGGGACGCAACATTCCCCCCAGAGCCAAGTATTCTTCCCAGCTCGGTGTTGGGGTGAATCCCACCGAGTCTATTTCTTTGGTCTGGGGACGCAACATCTCCCCATAGCCAAATGTTCTTCTCACCTTGGGGTCGGATTACGTCCCACCGAATGCATTTGATCTCGGCTCGATGATAAATTGTTACCTCAAAGCCAGACTCAAATTGGCCGAGTGCAAGATCACAATGAGATACGGAATGGCAAGTCAGAAAATCTGAAGCCAAGATAAGCTAAGTACAAAAAGCAGAACAAAAGCATCTGAGATAAGTATTGAAGAAATGAAGTGTGATTGCAAACAAAAGTATATTGTTTGAGTTTACATAGAGCCCCGTTCAGGTCACCCTTTACTGATCAGCTCGCGCAGGGGCAGCAGCTTCTTCTTGAATAAACGTGAATGGTAGCTGAGCAGGTTTGACATCGGCAGGAGGGGCTGCAATTTCAGCCTCGAGCACTTCGGGGGCAGGAGCCTCAGGTCGATTCACTTCAGGGGCCGAAGATATTGGTACGGCTGAAATAGGCTCAGGATATTGGGCGTCTTCTGAAGGAGAAAGAAGCCATTCTTGGAACTCTTCATTTGAGAGCTCTCATTTGTAAAATCGGATGGCCGCATGGATGGGACCCATGCATCACCAACGAGATGATCTCGGCGCATTCGCCGACCCCCTCAAGTCTGATGGCATCCCAGTCACCCTCCAACTCTGTTTATTTTTTCCTCAGCTCCTCCCGAGCCCGATCTCTCTCTCCCCAGTTAATTTTTTGATTTTGGACTCGGCGTTCGACGCCTCCCACCTCAAGCGATTTTTTCCCCTCTGGCAGCCTCCAAATCCTTCTTGGATGTCTCCACATTTTCCCTGACCAGAGAAGAAGCCTTGCACATGGATTCATTCAGTGAAAGGGCCTTGGCCGCAGTCTCCTCCATAGCTTTTATTGTTTCTGCGTTTTTGGCCAATATGGCCTTCTGCTCAGTAATCTGGCTCTGAAGCTTCTGCGTCTGACCTCCCTCGGATAAAAGGCTGATGAGTAGATCTTTGTTTTTGGCCATAAGATAATTTCCCTGCGAAGAGAAAAGGAAGAAGTCGGAACAGCCGACAAGTAAAAATACAGAACGGGAACGAAAAGTTTGTAACCTTGGCCATTTTGGAACGGAACTCCATCACCACATCCTCGGGAGAAAGGTCTTCGAATTTTGGGATCTCCTCCACAGGAACTGCGTCGGCCAGTTCATTGAATGCCGGCACAAGATGGGTAGTGGTTTCTCGGATTTTTTCACTAAAGTCGTCCGGCCCGAGTACCACGACGCCTTTTTCCCTTCTTGGAGGAGGCCTCTGCGATTATTCTTTCTCTCCGAGTAGCCTGCCTCCTAGCCAGTGACTATTCTTCCTCTTCATATTCCTTCGGTTCGGCCTCTCCCGCCCCGATCAGGCGTCTTCGTTTGCTGACAGGCCTTGGAGGTCTAGAAGGCAGGGTTGTGGTCCCCAGGAGCACCCTAGACGGGGAAATTGAGGCTTGAGCAGACGACCGGGCCACCTCTTTGGTCTTCCTTTTGGCCTTGACAACTATTGGTTGTTTCTGAGAAGACCCGGCTTCGACTGGACTGGTCCTCTTCGATGCACCTGCCAGCTGCTCAAGGTATTTTGGCCGCTTTGACATTTCTGCAGAATACAAGGCAGAAAGCATGGTTAGTTCGGAATTCAGAAGAATTCAAGTCATTCACGGGTCAAGCAAGCAAGGAGATCAGTCCGGAAGTCATTAAGAACCTACCTAAACGTATCGGGACCTGTGAAGGTGCGCTCCGGACGAGCCCCAACTCCAAGAAGGCATATTCATTGACTACCATCTTCCAGTGGTAGGCGTAGCTTCGAGCCACCTTGATCCTAGCACGGGTAACCTTAGGAGGATCCCTCCAACATGCTGAGAAGGGTTAAAAAGTTAATATTTTGGCATGAAAGTTGAGAAAGAAACAGAAACTAAGAAACTGAGTCCTAACCTCCCGCTCTGAAGATATCAAAGACTTCAGTCATATCCGGGCACACAGATAAGGTCCGCCCCCAGTCGCTCGTTGCCCAGAACCATGTGTATTTGAAATTTTATTGGTTTGTGGAAGGTCTTTGATGAGGGTGAGGGCATCGACATATGGAGAAAGGTAATACCAAATGTGGTGTGTTTTTGGGTTGGCCTTCAGTTGCTAGAGCCTCTCCAACTCCTTAAAAGTCGGTACTCTGATGCCTGCCCGGTACCATATCACATACAAGCCGGCCAAAATTCTCCAGCTGTTTAAATTTAGTTGGCAAGGGGCGATCTCCATCATGGCCAACATCCTAGCAAAGTATGGTTGAATGGGCAGTCAGAGACCACACTAAAAAATGAAGGGAGAAGAGCGACCGAGCCCTCGTCGGGTTGGCTCGCACGATCACACGAGCCATGGACATCCAGAGTTATGCCGATCAAGATCTCGTACTGCTCCTGAAGCGCACACAAGGCTTCTCCAGTAATAGTTGAAGGTCGATTCATGTCAAGGGCCGAACTGCCCAGTTCTCCGGGCTCAGGGTCTTTCTGGGGGACTCTTTGGTGATATTAGTCAATTCTTTATTTCAGAATGGGTAGGGTGGTATCCAAATCCTTTACGCTGGGTGCCCCCGAGCTTGAGGAGGATTCTGCAGTGCGATGAGGCTGAGTTTCTATAGGTTTAGCCGAAGAAGATACAACGTCAGACATGCCTAACAGTCGCCATGAGGTGCAAGGTCAGTCAGTGGTCAGCTCAAAGTATCTCAGGCTCAAGAATTATCCTAACTACCGATGATATGGGCCTAAAATCTCTAAAGTGTCATAACAATAGCCACAAACAACTAGTCTCCCCCTAAACACATACGACCAAACACGAAAGACCAAAAATCTGAAACACATGCACTATACCTCAACGCCCATCCTATAACCAGAGAACACAAGTACAACACATCTTACGCCAAATCTGAAACAAGAATCATGGCACTGAATGAGGAGATGAGCATGCCAGAAGAATCAAAAGAACGGGCAACAACAAGAAAAGAGCCAAAAAGCACCGAAGTAGCAATGGAGTAATACAACAAGAAAAAAGAATAGGGGACGAGTAGAAACTTACTTGTTTTGAGAAGAAGAGTCGGCGGTTGGTCTGGTCGATTGAAATGTTGATGGTCTCGCAAATAAAGGAGCTTCTGCAGTTTGAGAGTTGTAATCTTTGTAAAAGAGAGAAATGAGAATTGGTTTGCATTTTTATAATCAGCACGGTGTGTTTATAGCCGTTGGATCGGGAGAATTTTTAGATATGCGCCGCATGTTGTCTTTGGGCTCCATCTGATCAGTTTGTGATAAGCGGCTGGGATTGAAAGACCTTTTGGCTACCTCGGGAACGGCCGATTGATTTGAGGTTTTGGGAGGGAAGACCATAAGTTTTTGACAAGTGGCGCGCTCAAGTAAAGCCCTAAAGTTGATTTGATGGGCATTTATGAAGGCATGATGGCTTGCGATTCTCGAGGGGCGGCTATCGTTGGGGTAAAGGAGGAATTTGACTCAATTTGGGAGGTTAGTTGAACATACATCAGCATTTTCTGACCGATCATATGGGAATAGTTGACAATGGTTTGGAAGAAGCCCGATGAAGCTCTTTGTTTTGTTTCTAAGTCGGGCCACCAGTTAGCTGATCAGGTTTACTTCAGATTTTTGTAGTTCCCGACACCTACTCATACACTCGTTGGAACCGAGAACTAGGGGACATATATTGAGGAGGATTGATGATGAGGATTTCTGCAGCTAAGTCTTTTGTACAAATCGGTAAGGACATAGAGGGAAATTCACCTCACCCAGAGGACCAAGAGCCAGCGGATGAGCTCAGACAATTAGGGTCAGAGCAGAAATAGTTTGAGAAGTTCAGCAGATCACTTGGCCGACCCCTTTTGAAGACCGACACAAGATCATGGTTGTTGGATTTTTCCCTCCAAAATGTGTCATTTCTCAAATGCACTTTACAGGCTGTCATCATTACTTTTGCGTGTGGCAGCGGAGAAAGCAGAGTGATGTGACAGGCCATCAGGCGGTAGGCTTACTTTCGGCGAAGACAGTCTTGGGGGCAGAAAGTCCGTCAATCAGTCGGAGACCGCGCGTGAAACGTTATAAAATTAGAGGAACAATGTGTATTTCCCCGAGTGTATAAAGGGATGGTAGATTCATTTGTATAGGTTGGGGTTTTTGACATATAGCAACTTGTAACAAAAAGAGAAAGAACACCACTTCTAAACTTCTTTCAACTGCTCGGCCATACTTAGACCTTACTCAAAACAGGTCGGTCGAGTCGGTTTTTGGCAATAAAACAAATCTCTATCGTTTTGTGCCCGTGGACGTAGGCTGGATTCGCTCCGCCGAACCACGTTAAAACTATCTTGTCAATCTGTGTGTTTTTCTCACCTCCTACTAAATTTGCCTTTGGTCTCCCCATAACCAAACAAATTCAAGGTTGAGGGAAGATTGTCTCGGGGGAGTTATCTCGAAATTGCCACTGGGACGAAAATCAGCCGTCAACAGTATTAATGTTTTGTTTCAGGTGGTAATCAAAATATTATCAAGCATAAATTATCATTAAAAAAATGCCGAAAATGCTTCAAATGAACTAAAGATTTTCAACTGGTAAGGACTCAACTACCTAAAAGAATCCAAATTGAATGCAATAATTAGCAATGGAAGGAAGATCATTTTGGATATATTGTCAAGTGTAAAAAATCAACGATTTATTCTTATCTGTGTTGAATATTAGTCGAGGTACGTATAAGTTGATTCGGACATTTATGTTAACCAAAAAAATAAAAAAATGTGTTTCTTTGAAATGAATTTTCTGCAGGTAAATGATTTCTTGTTTTACTGTTCTAATATTTCATTGGATTCATCGATTCCCTTTGTTTTCTTTGTTTTGATGTTTAAAAGCCCGCTTGTGCTGATGTCAATGAGGCCCATGACATCTATCTTGTTTCCCAGCAATCAAATGGGCCATGGAGGCAGACAAGTAATTTTTTTTATAACACCTGTATAATAAATACTCGTGGTGATATTTTTTTTTTTCCACCAGTGGTTTGGTCGACGACACAACCGATTGGGTCCAATCCAACATAAAAAGACCCAACAAGATGTGTTCTCATAGAAAATTGATTCCCACAAATTTCTCTGGCCCCACATTGTCTCTCTTGTAAATTATATTTTTACCCTTTTCTTCAAAATCAATTATATATATATATATATATATATTAATATATAAATTAAATAATTATTTTATTAATTAAATATTTTTTAATTTTATAAATTATTTTTTAATTTTTTTTAAATTTATATTTTTTTACTCTTATATATATATTCTTTTTTATTTATTAAAAAATATTATAAATTTCTTATTTATTTTATTTTATTTATTTTATGTTTATTTATTCTTTTTTTTATATTTAATAAATTTTTTTATATTAATATTTTTTTTGATAGCATATTCATTTAATAAATCTCATATATTTTATATATATATATATTTTTTTTTTATTTTGAAAGTAGAGAAATTTGCTTTATTAAAGATTGTGTAATTCATTATAGGATTCATAATCAATTATGGTACGAAATATTGAGTATATCACAAAGTGCGACAGAATGAGACTTTGAACGCAACATAGATTAGAATTTTTGTTTTTATATTTTAAGTGTAACTTTTATATTATTAATTGTACTATTCTTTCAAAAAAAAAAATTATAAAATACATGAGAATATTTTTATTATACAAAAGTAGTGTTAAAAAAATTAATAAAAAATCACAAAAATTAAATGAATAAATGAACATAAAATAAATAATAATAAATACAAAATTTATAATATTTATTAAACAAATAAAATGAATAAATATATAAAGAGTAAAAAATATAAATTTAGCAAAAAAAATTATAAAATAAAATAAAATAAGTATAATGATATATTTAAAATAATAATATATATAGAGAGATTTGGAGAGGGGGGATTTGTATTAAAGAAGGGAGATTTTTGGAATTGTGGGGAGGGGGGTCATGAGGAGCATGTGTCAGAGGGGTTGGGTGGATAAGTGCTCTTCTCATATCCTGCTGCCATGTCGAGTCGGTTTGTTTTACATAGTTATCCGAAACAACCATTAACAGGTGCGAATTGGACCCAACCGCTTCCAAAACAAAAAGTCGTACGTTATTATTACATTTACATGTAAAAGAAAGTGGAGAAAAATTGAGAAGCGTTGAAGCGGCTGCTGGCCCCGAAGAGGCGATGGAGGTAAGTGGGTTTGATTCCGATGGCAGAGAGTTCAAGAACGCAGAGGAGATGTGGAGAGAACAAATTGGAGAAGAGCAGCAGCAGCAGCAGAATAAGAAGTCGCAGTGGTATCGTGAAGCCATTTCTTTTTGGGAGGTCAGTTTTATCGGAATTAATACAATCATTTATTTTAATTACATGTTTTTATACCCCCCAAAAAAAAAAACAATAATAAGAATGATTATGAGCTCAGGGCATGGAACCGTCGGTTGATGGGGTTCTGGGCGGATTTGGGAACGTGAATGGAGTTGATATAAAGGGTAGTGAAGCTTTTCTTCAGATGCTTTTCTCTGACCGGTTCCCAAATGCTGGAAGAAATCAGCATCTTGTTGCCCTTGGTACCCATGTTCTATCCCTGTATCCTTTTTTTATATCTTTGTATGGTTTTTATTTCCTTAGTAGATTTGTTCGTGTTGTTGTTCAGTGGGATGATTGATTTAACAAGTTAGAGTTGTTGGGAGTTAATGAATTTGGCTACTTTTGGGAGTGATTGTTTCAGAAAGTGCTTTCAATTGAAATCATATGTTATTTCAATATGTTAATTGAAATCATGTGTTATTTCAATATGTTAAGTACGTTATTAAAGATGTGATTTCTGTAAAAGCGCATACAAGTGTTTCTCCCAAAAAAACCACACCTTTCGAAAATTTACTACGTAGTGAATTATCAGAAATAGCACAAAACCCACTTGAGGAGGAACTACTTTACTGATTTCATTCACGCAACAAACAATTATCAATAGTTTCTTTGTGATTGTGCTATAACTATATGATAGGTGTTATCTCATGTTTGGTTTATGGAACGGCTTTGCATTTTGGATCAAGGATGACTTTTTACTAATCTTTTAAAGACGGATGTTTACAATTCTGGAGTTTTAAGTGTAGAATCTAAATTAATATCTAAACATGGCACTCCTTGCGTTTTTCTCTGGCAGACCACGTGAAGTTAGAACTTATATCGATTAGGAAAAAAAGCACACCTCAGTGATTATATATGATGGCAGATGATTAATATGCTACATTCTCTTCATTCTTTCTTGACATTCTAACGTTTGATCAAGGTTAATATAGCTTAGAGTACCAAATTTAGTTCTGCTTTATTACTGGGTGATTAATTATGTTTAAGTAAAGCTCTTCCATCTGCTTATGAATTGGCAATAAGTCTTCTCCATTTTCTAAACCGTTGCAGATTGTGGTTCTGGCATTGGAAGAATCACCAAGAATCTTCTAATAAGATATTTTAATGAGGTAAAAGGCTGTTTTCATTATTAGTTTCTAGGATTTGGAAGTGTATTCTTAGATATTCTGCGAGATTGATATTTTTTCATCATTCTTGCATTATCAGTAATCTTTGTAGACTCTTCCAGGTTGATCTTCTTGAGCCCGTGTCCCATTTCTTAGATGCTGCTCGTGAAAGTTTGGCCCCGGAAAACTATACAGCCCCTGATTTGCACGCAGCTACTAATTTTTTATGTGTGCCACTTCAGGTAATTTATTTGAAGATTAATATTATCCAACATTACTCATAAGCTCAAAATTATTATAAATAAAGTGGAAACTAATGGTAAATAAATTCTGCTTGACTTTAATTGTGATGTGCATAATGCCATAATCCATATTAGAACACTATATAAACTTGATAATTGAAATGATTTTTGTAGGGTCAAAAAGAAAAAGAAGAAAAGGGTAAGAAGTAAGAAAGAGATTGATTTCATAAAAAAGCACTTCTGCACTATTCTTTTATTCTGCAATTTGCCTAAGAAATGAGCAATACCTTTATTCATGCTTGTTTCATTTGTTTAGTGTTATTTCTATTTGTTATTCATTGTGAATGCTGGAATGGGATTGTAGAGCTCTGAGACATGAGATGGAATCGATATTATTTAGCTAGTAATTATGTTAGCTTTGGAATGAAATTTCTCTAAACCATCAATAATTTCCTAGAATCCTAGTAATTCCAATAGTTAGTGTTGAGGAAAATACCACACATCGGTTGAGATGAACAAATGAACTCAAAATATAAGCATCGGACAACCCTCAACTGTCAAGCTAGCTTTTGGGTTGAGTTAGGCTCATGAATTTCAATATGGTATCGAGTCGCCCTTGTGCATGAGTGTGCTCATACTACCTACCCACGTGACATGAACCAGGCCAACGACCGGCTTACATGTGAGGGGAGTGTTGAGGTAAATATTCTGCTTCGGCTGAAATGAACAAATGAACTCAAAATATAAGCATTGGACAATCCTCAACTGTCAAGGTTGAGTTAGGCCCATGACATGAATTTAAACAATTATTACACTTTTCTCATATAAAAATGCTAATCCTAATTCTCACATTCATCTAGATGAGTATATTGCAATATAAAGGTCTAAGCCGTCAAACCGCCAGATTATTTGATTATTATCATTGTGAATATAACAAGCTTACTGATTAATGAATTTTCAGGTTTCTTTGTCCTTTTATCTTTTAAATATTTATTCTCCTTATCTTATTTTTAAAGCATATTAACATTACATTTTTGTTAATCTTTTGCCACACAAATAAAATCATTGACTTTGCTTTTAGGAGTTTACTCCAGAGACTGGAAGATATGATGTCATATGGGTTCAATGGTGCATTGGGCATCTGACAGATGATGACTTTGTTTCATTCTTCAAGAGAGCTAAGGTAAATCACTTCCATACTTGACTCATAAATCATAATATAATTAAAAGTTTATATCATGGAATAATGAGTGGAAGTTTGTGTATGAGACATATTTAAAGTTGAAACATTTATTTGTGTGGTTAATTGAAAGGACTAGAAAAGAACTGAAAGTTTGTTGTCTCATTATCCACTGACTATGCCTTTACTATCCATTCTTTTCTTTCTTTCAATATTTTCCTAATGCTAGATCACCACAAGTACCACATTGTTGATGAAGTTGAACTTTAATGTGTGCCTATATGTGTTCTTTTTTATCAAAGTCAATGGTTTTTTGTTCTCCAAGAGACTATATATTTGTTTTTCTTTTTCATTTTTTTAAATTGACAATTGAATGCAAGTGGTTAGCATGAATATGAAATTGCCATGGTCCTTGTTCTATGCAAAATTGCAAATTAGGTATTAGGTATACCACCAAGGTAGGTGGTTCATATAAGAAGTTTTTGCGTAATACTATTGCCTCGACTATGATACCATACCATAATCCTTCTCCTAAGTTAAACAGACAAAACACGCTTACTAGTGTGCCTGGTGTCACGGGCCGACTTTTCCTATAGCGAGCTCGTGCGGCACTTACCGAGGTTCACACCTTGTAAGTCAGCCTTCGCATAGCACACAGACTCAAATTCCATATTTTAGATTTCTGCATACTCATATAGCGGCAAGTTATGGAAGTTAATAAGCATTCTCATAGCATACGAACGCGAGCCCGCACTGACTTGAGACCCAGGAAATAGATAGCACAACCGGATAGAAAAATATGGCATTTTATTAATAATGTGATCATTATATTACATCATTGTACAAGTAACATCTAAGGGCGAGAGAGTTCACGGCTAATGCCCCTAGACCACCGAAGCCCCCTTGACCACCCCAAGACTCACCTAGGCTTCCTTCCCTAAAGAGCTTTTAAATACATTGCACAAGTTTCACCAGTATACACACCTAGCTCTTGGGTGCTCACATCCCCTCTAAAATCTAAATTACAAGGAGTTTCTGGGAACTCTTTTAGCGAGTCAATAAACCATAATATAAGTGACTTTAGGCTTAAATTGCGTCCCTGGACGAGCTCATTTTCATGGATTTCTACAACACCCCCACTTTTGCGGCAAAGTGCACGATTAAAGCCAAAAGTGGGCACACTACAAGAATATTCCGTTAAACTTTAAAATCAGAGTCCACGGCGGAAATTTCCCTAGTGCATGTGACCATGAGCTTCACTTATGACCCCGGCCCAACTCAATCTGGCGCCCTGGAACATCAATTCCTTCACAATGCTGCAAAACTAGGCTAGCGGCAAGCGAGTGTGCTTCTAAATCTCCCAGAAAATTTCAGAATGGGACCTCACGAATGAAATCTCCCCAGTAATGTGCCCATGAGAGTTACTTCCGACTTTGAGCGAGCTTGATCTGGTGTCCCGAAACATGAGCTCCTTTACAAAACGGCAGAACGTGCTAGCGGCCTTTGTCACAAATGTGCAAAAGTTACCTGTGGCACCTCTCCAATGTTTGTGAAAATGTATGTAGTCGCAGAAAATTGATATGAATATTGCTAGCCTTAAACTGGGGCCGTGACACCTGGCATGGAAAACCAAGCTATCATGATTCTCATTCACTAAATTTTCTTTTGAAAAAGAACCTGTCTTATAGATTTAGTGTGCTACTACATACCGTCTGACGTTTCTGTGTTTTTCTTGCTAGTTCTGATTGTAAAAATTTTGATTAACATTTGGATATGATATGCCATAGTTCTGATGATTTTCCTATTCCAGGTGGGCCTTAAACCTGGTGGATTTTTTGTCTTGAAGGAGAACATTGCAAGAAGTGGTACTTTCTTTCTCCCTCAATTCTATTCTAATCTATCTTACTGATGTGGGTGCCAAATATTCTTTCAATTACGTATTTTATTGTTTGATCCCTTTGATGAGGTTCTTTTGTTTGACCTGTTCATATTCAAACAAAATGCTGAAATATATTGGAAGATGGTAGCATCAGTTGCTGAAAATGCCACTATATGCATCTATATCATTTGAATTTATGGCTGCACTGTTATAATAAACTGAATACAGAGATCATTGCCAGACAAAATGTTTAAAACATTAGTTGAATCCTATTGCATGTTATTTGGGGACCCAAGACAAATTTCTGTGTTTGAAAAATTTGTAATTCGCTAACTTGTATATGTGAATGGAACAATTTGCCCCAATAAACTTATTGCACTTGTCCAATATCTGATTAGTGGACCCTGTTTACTTTTTGACTGTCAATTCAAACACCAATTGTTGCATGTCAATCCCTTCATGGGAAAATGTGGAGATTCTCTAATTGTGTGTAATTAGATTGCATGTGAGACGTACTTGAAATTGTTGCACTACCAAAATGAGTTCTTTCTGGCTATATTTTAAACATGTGCAGGATTTGTATTGGACAAAGAAGATCGGAGCGTCACGAGATCTGATTTCTACTTCAAGGAGCTCTTTTCTCGGTGTGGATTACATATCTACAAATCAAAGGTTCTCACTCTAATCTTAATTAATATTTATACTAGTACTGTAATCGAGCTCTGCAAAGTTGCCATGATGCCTTAAAAGTTATCTGTGGAAGAAGAGTGGTTTACTAGAATTTTCTATATTATGCTTAAAAATATGTGTTGACTTAATTCTTATAAGCCAATACCTTGGATCTATTTTACACTTGTATTTATGGTCTCTGCTGCTTGGATTTCAAGAAATGCTAGAAATTTGTTATTATCATAGTTTATAATGCATCAGGATCAGAAGGGATTACCCAAGGAATTATTTGCTGTGAAGATGTATGCTTTGACAACTGAAACGCCAAAGAGAGTTTCCAAGGCTAGGTCTAAAGTGCAGGCCAACAGGCCTGGCATTATCAGATAACACACTGCTTCCTGAACTTCTAATGCCGTAGTAAAGCTGGTTGTCATGTTTCAAGTCAAAAAGACATTGTATATGTGACATGATGAGTTCGAAAACTAGGTGGAGTTAACATTTTGGCATTTTACTAGAATTTTGATGGCTTTCGTAAATTTCTTTTTTTTTTTTTTTGGGTGATGTTTTGCTTTCTATTGGAACTTCAAAATCTTTATCCCCATAACATCATCAATTGTATGTATTTATGAGTATTATTGTGTCCCTTTTTGTCACATTTTCATAAATTGATTATTGGAAATTTCCCAAGTTATGGCAAAGCTTCCTATTTCATAAACTAGTTCAAGTTATTTAACTGTCTGTTACTCTGATTCAGATAATACTATTGGAACTTACGATGACGCACTTAATTTTATACCCTCGATTCATAAGGTGATAAGTTTGTTTAACAGTCGGCTATTGCCCCCTAGAAAATTAAGCTGTCTTTGGTATATGATACCCACAAACAATACATCCATGTTATGGGACAGCTAATGCTTTTATTTAAACTGAACTCGCCTGTGTCCTTGACCTCCATCAGCCTGTGATCTTCCATGATTTTCAGATTTCGAAACCAAGCAAGTCTTGTAAGCTTTGCTTATCATGTTATGAATCTGAACCAAGCTTGGAAGTTTTCCAGTTGGCTGATCTGTGCACATCAATCCAAGGCCTATCCCCTGTTCAGCTTGATCAACCATGGTTTCTGCTGTCAGCTTCATTCTCTTATCAACAACCACTTGCAAATTTTCAGGATAATGCATTCTGATATGTTCAATGAAACCAGCTTCCCCTTGCTCAAACTCTTCAAAGGGTCTCCTGTTTGTTATCATCTCCAGCAGAAATAATCCGAACTTGTAAATGTCTGAAACACCACCCAAAAAAAAAAAAGGACATTACATGTATCGACCATAAAATTAATTATATATGAAAAAATGTGTTGAAAAGAAACTTCAGATTGATAGAAATCAACTTACGTTTGGTGCTGAGGTTTTGATATTCGGTCTTGAATCTTGAAATCGAAGGCTCTAGATTGTCAGATAACAAGACGCTGTTTGTCCTGAGATCATAATCAACTTCAGGCCATTGCTCTTGTAAATAATACATAGCTTCAACAACTTCAATCAAAACTTTCAATCTGTGTTTCCATGAAGGAGCTGACCCTGATAGCCATAACTCAATGTTTCCTCCATTTGTCCATTCAGTAACAATTGCTCTTGTTCTTCGACTGTTACACCAGCCCATTACTCGAACCAAGTTCCTATGTCGAAATTGAACAAGAACCTTACATTCGTCAACAAATTCATTAAGAATTTCCCTGGAAACATCATCTCTGTAAATCTCAATCTTTACTTGAGTTCCGTCTCTCAGGATTCCCTTGTAAATATCAACTCCCTCAGTTTGACTCACCATATTCTTCTCAGAAAACCCATTTGTTGCGGCCTTGAGCATCCATATTGTAAACTTGTGATTTCTTCTAAGCATTCTTGGTAAAAAATCTGGTCTCACAAAACACAACCAGCACAGACAACTTACCACAAGAATAACAGAGATTGGAAAACCAACCAACAACATTAGAGCTTTGACAGTATAGTAGTTGTGGTGCCCTGGAAAAAGACCCGAATGAAGAAAACTCGAAGAGTTGAAGCGTTCAAAGATCGTGGAATCAGAAACTTTTATCTCAGAAAAATGGTTGTATGAGAGATTGAGAAAAGTAAGATTAGCAAGAACAGAGAAGCTTTCAACTGGGATGTCACCAGAGAGTTGATTGTAACTCAAATCAAGAGCCTGAATTTGAGTGCACAAGAGAACATCAATTGGGAAACTACCCTTTAAAGAATTGTTTGAAAGATCAATGGACATGATGCTTATGGGACAGTACTTCCAAAAGAAGTTGAATGATAAGTACAATGGTGTGATCTTGGGACGGCTTCGAAGGTCTATTTTGGGGAATGATTCAATGCAGTTAGGGTTCTTGGACTCGTTGCAAAGGTGGCTTGCAACAATGGTGGATTTAAAGATTTCGTTTAAGTCCATAGCGGATGATGAGTTGCAGTATTTGAGAGATGGATTGTGGATGCAGTTGGTCATGATTGTTGAGTTGAAATCTAGAGGTGGATGTAAGTTGTTGAGATCTTCTACAACTGTTGCTGAGAGTGGTGAAAAAACTAGAAGTGAAATGGTGATGAAGAAAATGTGTGGAGTTGCAGAAATGGAAGCCATTGTAAAGTTTCTTTCTCTGTTATTGTGTGTTTGTGAAAATGATACTTGAATTGTGGAAGTTACAAACGGTTGATAAAAGAGTAAATATGAAGTACCAATTTGAATCCAATTGAGGTGGCATCCACCCATTGGTGAGTCAAATGGAGTAATAAGTAATTTTAATTAACCATCTAATGGGTGAGTGCCACTTGGCAGTTGGGACTTCATTTGGTTTGTTGTATTTCTTGAGCAGTATTTTGACCGGGTCATTATTTGAAGACTCTTGTAATTCCATTTCTTTCTCCTCAAGAAAGTTAGTTCAGAAAATTTAGTGGAAATTAACTTTAAACAAAATGGGAGATAATTAGTCGATTTGCGGTTTCATCAAATAGCTTGTGAAAAATACGTGTCAAAAGGTCATTGGTAGCTTTATAATTTGTTGATTTGCAACTTTTCAATTCTTCATAATTAATAAAATCTCATTTTTGTAATAACAGATACATCTTTTAGACATTTATTCTAACATTTGTGAATACAATAATTGAAATTAAGAAGATAATCATCTTAATATTTTAAATCTTATATTCTTTCAATGATTTAGATATGTAAATTATGACAGTAAATTAAAGAAACCATTGATGACTTTTACATCTTATATTGTAAGATGTAAATTAACCATTGATGTTATTTTTATCAAATATCAAGTACAACAAGTTAATTTGCATAAAATAGCAGATAAATAATCTATAAACCATATTAGATAATTAGAATCATAAAAGAAAAATAACATTAATCCATTCCTTGGAAAAGAAAATTTACAAGAAATTGGTTAGATTAGTACCTAAATAAACTAACGGTTAATTAACTGGCTATAGGTTGTAAAATCTACAACCTAAAAACTAAAAGAAAAGAAAAAGGGCAACAACAAAATGACTAATTTAATAATGAAAATTAAAAACTCAACATTGATTAATTAAGAGTGGCCATTCGTTGTCAGTAACTGATCAATGCCCTCAACGAGCATATGCTTCGATTGGATTTCATGATCATTGGCAATGGTTTCCACCAATTCCTTTGGAACCAAACACTTCTCTTCTGAGTACAATTTCTCTTGAATTATTGGTGAAGCAAGAAGATTATGTAGCTCTTGCTTTGCATGAAATGGTTCCTTCATTTCCTGCATGTAATTAACTAATTAAGCAACCCCAATGCAAAATATATGTATATCAAATGAAATTAAAATTAAAAAATGAAAGTTTTAAAGTGAAATGATATATATTACCTGCTGCTTTGGTTCCATGAGTTGAAGAAGTTTAACTTGTGCTTGCAAGAACTTGACATATTTAGAAGCAGCTTGAAACATTTCAGCAGTGTTCATTCTATGCCCTCCAGGAATCAGCTTCCCAAGCTCCTGTGTTTTCTCAGTTATTTTCCTTCTCCTTTCTCTCGCAGCAATGCTTTGCACTGACAAGCTAGTTCCTTTTTGCTTCTCAGTCTTCGACATAACCGCTGGAGCTTGAAACTCAGCTGGCATTGGCGCTGGAATTTCCGGGAAGAATTCAGGGACTAATTGAGGATTCGGCACGTACCCGCAAGAGAAATCGGGTGTGAAATTTGAGTCGTAGTGATAATCTTTTTGGCGTTTTGGTAAAGGTAACTGATAGGACTTGGACTCCAAGTCTTCAAGAGGGAAGATTGCTGGGGAGAGTGAGATAAGGGCAGCATCGGATGGGGAAGAGAAATAAGGAAGGAGATTTGTGTAGCTATCGGTGTAAAGGAACTCATCTGCAGGGGGCAAATATGGATCAATGAAAGTATCCGAAAACTCACAGAAGCTGCTATTGAAGTTGCTGTCGTTGTTGTCGAAACTGCAGAAGGTTTGCGGAAGTACTATTTGTGCTTCCTGCTGCTGGTTTTGAAAGCTCGTGCTGTAGCTTAACATCTCTGAGTTGAATTGCTGAAGCGACTCCCAATTCGAGCAAAAACTCAAAGCCATTTGCCAAAACTAGCTAGTAGAAACAGACAATAAATATATTTATATTGCCTAATAAATAAATAATATACTTAAAATAAAATAAAACAGACGTGACAGAAAAGAGAGAGATGGCGGGTACCTGAAACAGGAGATATTGTCTTGTCTTGTCTTTCTTCGGTTTGTAATTTGTTGTTGAATTGAAGAGGACTTTGAAGTGAGAGTTTTATGAAACTGATCAAAACGACTGACAGTTTATTATAGAGAGAGAGAGAGGGAAGTGGGGAGAGAAAATAGGGGATTATGTGAGTAACTACCTGCTAGTTATGAGGACTTCTTGGACCCATTTCAACTGACCAAATTTTAAAAAAAAAAAAAAAAAAAAAAAAAAAAAAAAAAAAAAAAAAAAAAAAAAAAGTTGTTTAAAAAAAATAACAACGACGACATTAACACTACCCAGAAGATTAGGCGTCGTTTGTTGCCGCCTCCTCTCCTGGACACGTGGAAGATTTTGATTGGTGATGTTTTGGGAAACCGTTACTGGATTTGGCGGCTACTTTGCGTTTGCGGTTAAAAAAATTATCTTGAGTGATTAATATATTAATTAAGCTAGCTACTGCCGTTACTCTTACCATTTAAATTGTGTGTTCGTATTCCAATGTGAATTGGTTTGAAGGCCTGAAAAGGCAAATATTCAATTGATATAATGTCTTAAATTGTCTCTAAAATGTCATTGATTATACCATAATTAACCGCCATTTTACTTTATTATAATTCATTTACTGTACCATAATTAATCGCCATTTGCTTTATATATTAATTAATTTTGTTTCCAGCTCTTGATAGTTACTTCTCTCTCATGCCCCCGATTCTCCGAATTAAAAGAAATTATATTTAATTGAACAATTTTGTTTAAAAATGAACAATGATTTTGTTTTATTATTATTTTTTTTCCCTTCTTGTTCATTTTTTGACATGGCTGGCTGCAGCTAATTAATTTAGATTTGTTGTGTCCTTATTAATTTGAGTATTATTACTTCAACCTAAATTTTTGTTAACAAATCAGTAATCAGATTATATGATTATTCTCTATTCTTTCTTTATTTTTATTTTCATATATCAAATATCAATTTCATGAGTTAAATCTCGCTATTGCTTGTTCATTATTTCATTCTAAAATGGTGTTAAGGGACAACCCCGAAAAACCAGGGTACTACATCATGAGTTTTTAAAGTATAGTCTTCTATCGATAGAAGTAAAAAATATAAAAACATAAAATGTGATTCTACTAAATCTAGAATCTAATATTACGACGAAAAAATTTAATATGCTTTTTTAGAAGTTTTCATATTTGAGGCCAATCTTTAGAGAAAAAAAAAATTGAGTGAAAAAAATAAAACATAATTGGACTTAAATAGATGTCATAATTTTGATCTAAATTTTGGGGATCTCAAACAACTGTCTGTTTTGGCTACCCTCAAAGCTGACACTGATAACTTTAGACACCCATTAGATATAATTTAACTTCTAACATTGGCTTATAAGTAGACAGCTTATTGCTCACGTACTTATAATAATATAAGCTCTCACATGTCGTTAAGGAATATTACTATGAAAATAATATTAATGAAATAATATCCCTATACTATGGAATCAATCTCCAAAATAGAATTCCTAATACCTTTAGGATTCGTGATTTTATTATATTTATCTATTAGATGAAGATTTCATATATTCATTATTATTATTCATAATTATATGATTCATTTTCTATTTTGATTTTCTATGTAACCTATATAAAAGTCTCTATCATTGTAAATTCATATAGAGTGAATTCAAGATTTTATTTCATTATCTAACACATGTCAAGCCTAAAATTAATAATGTGGGACGTAATTAGAGTCGTTAGTTTCTTTCATTATTTGAAATCGACATCATCATGTCTAGTTTAATGACTTTGTGAATCTTATTTTTTTCCTCTATAACGAGAAATTCTTCTATGCAACAGTGGTACCACGTCATCCATGCAACAAGCCAATCATCAACTGCCACACGTGCTAAAAATTAAAAAACAACTAAAAAATAGGTGAAGAAACTCTATATGTCATTTTTTAATTGGCTTGTGGTACACATCATCTATACCACTGTTGCACCAAAGAATCTCTCCTCTATAACAGCCCTTTCTAGCTCTGCTAGTTCGCAACAAACGGTTATGAAACCGTTTTTATAGACATCTCATTATCAAATGTTGGCTATAATAACAAATGTTACAACAATTTCCTCTTTATTTATTAAACTGATCATCATGAGTCACAAAAAAATAAAAATAAATAAAAACTTTTAGGGAGATCTCTTGTGTTATCTTTTTGTCATTCATTTGATTTTGTTTCTTCTGAGTATATTGATTATGAGATTATCTTTGTCATTTATAATTTAGTTTAATGAGTGTATATACTTTATAAAGATTCTGAATCTAGTTGATTTTGTTTATTTTCTGAAAGCTGATATTAAGAAGCTCTAAAATAATTTGTAGAGTCGTTGTCTTAAAATTGCACTTAATTGGTGCGGAATAAAGAATTGAAAAAAATAATTATAATATGATTAATTAGTTTTTGTGAATAATATTTGTTTCGTGTATTATGCTAACATTAACATGTGTTTTAAATTTTCTCATCTCAATCTAATACAAATTTTGAAATGTAATAAAGTGAATTTTCTATTAATTAATACAAACATTGTATGTTGTTTAAAGATGGTACACATTTTAACTACATCAAGATCAACCGACACGGGGCACAAGTTTCGGGGATTAGTCAAAGTGCGCGTAAGCTGGTCCGGACACCCCGGTTATCCAAAAAAAATATATAAAAAAGATCAACCAAATACAAGAACGCGTTATGAAACACACTCATGTTGAAGTGTCGAAGTCTTTTTTTCCCCTTATAGTGTATGCATATTATTTACATAAATGAAATGAAATTAATATTTATTAAATCTAATCATGTTTTGTTCCATTTCAATTGAATTGAATTTATATCATTATCTAATGTTAAGTTATTGGTCAAATATGAATCAAATTGTATTTATATTTAGTGATATGTTTTTTTTATATTTTATTGCTATTATTAGTGTTATTATGTTATCTATCCAATTGTAAATTCTATTATATATATATATATATATATATTTTAAAAATACTTAAATTTAATCAATTAATATTATTCTAAAAGAAAAATTTAACGAATTAAAGAAAATATAATATTTTAATGATTTTTGTTTTATTATAATTTATATTTCAAAAAATATTTTACTTACTTTTAAAGTTTAGTTTGATATTCAAAAAATTTATTAGTCTAGTAATAGACACATGGTTACTACAAATGAAAGTATGTGGTTCAATTCTCTAGGATGTCAAAAGAAAGAATTTATTTGAAAGTAAAAAGTTAATGCGGACGAGACAACAAATAAGGATAAGAGTGGCGCGGGATTGAGGACTATCTTTCAAAATGATAAAGGGGATGTGATTGTTGTTGCAGCTCAATCCATTATTTTGAGGAGTAGTGAAGCAGAGGCCATGAATAATTGAAAATGATGTCTTTTATTGTGGAAGTTGATGCATAAAATGTTGTGTTCATCGTCAAAGGTCAAGATAGCAGTGAGAATGAAATTTGTTGGGTGATTTATGAGATTCGTAGAATGGCTAAGAAATTAAGAAATGCTAATATTATGTTCATTCTTACGCATTGTAATATGAAAGCTCATCGTTTAGCTAAATATACTGTTAGCAATCAGAGTTATGAGATTTGGACTAATTACATCCCAGATTTTGTTAATTCTCTGTTATATTTGATATGAAATCAATTATTTTTCACAAAAAAAAAAAAAAAAATTCAGCTCGAACTATGAGCTGTATTGGGCGAACTAATATAAGGATTTGTATGACATGACTCGAGACACTAATTTAGTGGACCGAGCCATGTCAATCTGTTCAATAAATCACTCAGTTTCATTATCTTCAACGTTTGACAAACAACTAATTAAAAAAGTTTCTACAAACAATTCTCATTAAAAGAAAACAATGGAATAATTATTGTTGATGATGATTTTCAGATCCGAGAAACTTTAGAGTATGAAGAATGGTATAAAAGGATTTACACTTAACAGATGAAAAGATTAAGATCCTTGTGAGGATGAGAGGCTAGGCAGAAGGGTTCGAGCCCGGGGCACAGAGGCTCCCGACCTGATGAGAAGGATCAGAACGACCCAACTTGATAATAAGCCTTCAAACACTTATCAATAATGTTCATAAATTACAAAGAGAAAGTGAGGGAAGTGAATAAATATCTCTCGACCCGACCTGGTAAAGAAGAGAGGAAGATGATCCAGCACCAATCACTTCGGCATGCCGACCTGTGACCTAGGTTGGGTTTGCTGTATCTTGTACTTATGCATGGATGACGTAAGCCCTACATGAGAGTTTAAGCCTCCGGAAGGCTAATGCAATGGGAAAAGGGTAGATGATTATCTCCTGACACACGGAACAACGTGAGAGTGGTTGGATTGCAGGTTGTCACACGGGCAAAATGTGTAACAGTAGTAGAATGGCAGAGTTGCAAGCTGGCGGGATGTGTAATAGTGGGCAATAATGACAAGAAGACGTGGCTGACGTCATGAGTTGGTGTAACAGTAAATTTATTAGTGTAGTAAAAGATTCAAGAGTTCACATAAAGGGAACGTGTAATAATGACAATAAGACATGACATATGTCATGGATTGATGTAATGGTAAATGTATGGGTGTGATATAAGATTCAAGGGCCTATATAAAGGAGATAAGGATTCCGTTTCAGGGGTTGGTTCATTTGGGTTATCATTTTTCACATTTGATTACTTGTAAAAGAGAGATCTAAAAGCTTAGTGATAGAGAGACAGAAAACATGTCGGTTTGACTCGAGCTAGTAATAATGTTTAATTTATTTGCATCAGTGGACGTAGGTTGGAGTCACTATTCGTTGAACCACGTTAAAAACTTTGTTTTCTCTGTGATTTCTTATTTGCTTGCCAAGTTTTTTTTGGTTTCCGACTAACCAAATAAATTCACTCATTGTGAGAGGTTTTTTCGAAAAATAGATTTTCCCGAATAACCTCTGAAACGAAAAACAGCCGTCAACAGTTATATATTTCTTAAATTACTATTTTACATTATGCCTTTTTGTATTCACATAATTTACGCTCACTGAATCAATTATAATTACTAATTAGTATTATATAATCCAAAATGACCAAATTTTTTTATTTTTTTTAAAAACAAAATCAGAAAGAGTAATAAAAAAAAGTTGTTTAAAAAAAATAACAAAAGTACTTTTTTTTTTTTTTTTTAAGTGGGGGAAAAGAGAGAGAAGATAATACATAACGGTTTGTATATGCTATCGACCCATTTCAACTGAAAGCATTTCATTTAAGCCTCACCCAAGAAAAAAAAAACTGAGAAATAGATAACATTGGCTTTCTCGGAGAGCAGAATTTGAGCCCAAAAAAAAAAAAAAAATCGAAACAAAAATGGCATTCAGTATAATTCAACACTGTCGCTTTTCTCTCATCAACAATCACACAACAACGACGACATTAACACTACCCAGAAGATTAGGCGTCGTTTGTTCCCGCCTCCTCTCTTATCCCGGGCACGTCCCAGGTAATTCTTGCTTGCAAATTTATGCTTTCTTTGGTTTTGTTGTGAATAAAAATAAAAATGAAAATTTAAAATATATGCAATTTATGTGTTTGAAGATATTAGCTTAGAGCATTTAGAAGGGAAGAAGAATGGTATTGATATCACAAAGCTTGCGGAAGTGAAGCAAAAATTGAAGCTTGTTGGAATAAATTGTGAAGATTCTTGTATTCCAGGATGCTATTCTCACTTATTATGCCCCAAGGTACTATCTTTATGCTTTGTTTAGGATGAAAATTTTGATATCTCTATATTGTTTTTGTTGTTTTGAATGGAATGTTCAATGATTTGTGTGACGTAGTGTTGCGGTGGTCAGTCATTGGAGAGGAGTTTGTCACTTCATATCAGCCAAGATGTGTAAGATGCATTTGGTGACTTTTTATTGTTTATTATGTAGAATTCTTTGTTGGGGGTTGTTGATTTTGTTTAGTTGGTTGTTATAGGGATTTTGCAATGTGGAGGTGTTTTCGAGTTGATTGTGGATGGACAGGCCGGGTAATTAGTGCATTTGAAAGTAATTTTATGGTGGCAAAGTCTATTTTCTCTTTATTTTGTATTGTTTGTCTGAAGTACCATTGTTCTCCAAAAATGAAAGAAAAAAAAAAAAAAAGAAAAAAAAAGCTTTTTGGCAAGAAAATTTACCAAAACACTTGAATTGTTTCTTCAACGCACTTGAGGTATGCTTTTTCATTCAAGCACTTTTGTAATTAATGCTTTTATTTAAGGATCTTTTGAAAAAGCATACTCAAATTGACCTTTAATGTTTTTTTTTTTTTGGCATTCAAACTTGAATGATGGAAAATGTTACTTCCAATTGAAACGCGGCCAATCTTAAACATTAAGTCATCCCTACTGTGAAAGGATATTTTTAGTGATTTAGTCTTAAAACCACTTTTTGACTCTTCAGGATTCCTATATCAAAAATAGACTCTCCTTTTGCTAAATATTATCATGATATTTTTCCACCATAAAGCAGGATTTCTTGTTTCTATCCTCGTTATACAATTTCTTTGCCAATTGATAACTTTGGTTGTAGGCCTTTGCAGGCAGCAACAACACTAGGAAAGTTATGACATCGAGACAAGTGGCAGAGAAGAGCTTAGGATTAGAACCTCTGGGTGAGAAGGCAAGTAGATTGACTTGTATTCTTATATCCCTTTTAATTCAATTGCCTGAGTTTCTTTCTTTTTATTTATTTTTTCACCTTTTTCCTTTTGTTAGATTAATCATATTGTAGGACTTACAAAAATATGTCCTTGTTTTGTTAGGATGATGATAATGTATTTGAATTTGGTCTTTGTTTCAGCTAATTGCATACTTGGGTGAAAGAATGATCTCTGAGGGAACTTTACAGAGAAATTCTGTCATGCAAACACTTCGTGATCAGGTCTCTTTTCAATTGCAGCAACTTATTCACTATCTATTTAATAACTATTAATACAAAGTAAATAGCTGTAAAATTTGATGAGCACAAGTTATTCAAGTTTCTATTGTTCATTGATTTAGTACTGTGAAAAAGGTCAGTGCTTATTTGATGGTCAGGTTGGCCATGTATGATGACTCTTGTGTGTTAGAAGCGATGCAATTAATATGCAGATACATCTGTACTGGGATTTTCTGGAGTAGCTGGGAATATGGGTCTGTAAATTTTGTTGGTGAACTTAATTAGCATACTGTTGTCAATTTCATTATGAATCTCTAGGTTCATGGTTTATGGAGTTAATCTATCTAAATCTTTTTACCGCATCTGCTCACAACTAAGCTGCATGTACAAAATTGGGCTATTAGTTAGCGGGTGTCAAACATGTAAAAATGTGTTCTCTTGATGTGAATGAAAGAAAAATATCTTCATTTGACATATAAAGTACTGTGTAGGCTTATATTTTACACTTAACAACATATTTTGTATGTTTTGAAGTTAAATGTAAACCATTCGAGTGATTTCAATCTGAACCTCGTAATTACTACTGAAATTTTTGTTAACAGGCTATCATAGCTTTCCCTTATTGGCAAAATGGGGTGCTTGTTGGCTGCAAATACCGCAGCAGAGGGAGAAAATTTTGGCAGGTATTTTAGCTATTGCTTATCTTGGATCGCTGAATGAGTAAATATAGTTGATATACTGAAGGAATGGCAGAGAAATAAGTGGGAAAAATCTGATTATACAAAGCCACATGAAGCGTGATAAATAATTAACGTGTTATGGTTTTGGTTAACGAATTTCAGAATGGAGAGTAAGATCCTAGAAATAATCTCTCAAACCTTAGATAGGATAGGTTCTCTCCCCGCATATTGAATTCGAGTCGAATGATGTAGGTGAAACACGTGGCCAGGAACCACCCCCTCTCTAATTTTCCATCATGCACAGTGGACTAGGATGTGGAAGCATAGCATGAGGACCTATTGAAGGTTCATAAAATTGACATCCAGAGTATTAACTTGGACGGTTTTCTATTAATTTTTGGTGCCTTGGAGGGATTGAAAAGATTACATTTGCTCATGTTCTCATTGTTTTATTGGTCAAATCTTTTAAGCTGACTTGCATTGGGTGGGCCATACCCCTTTGGTACCTGGCTTTTGGTTTAGTTTGGTATGTTTAAGCTCAACTGTGACCTGGAAAAAATGAAGAAGCAGAAGAAGAAGAGAATAACTTAGAGGATTTTGAATATTTTAGATGCTGAAACAATGGAATATTATAAACACCAGGAATCGAGCTGGAGATGATATGCATCCATTTGGAAAACTATACTTTAATACAACTGAGTCAATTATTTTGTTCAAACAAAACCTATTTTGTTTATGTTTTTTGGAGACTATATCTCATCTTTCTTATATGCTGACAATGAATATCTTAGTAAATTAAAATGCATTTCATTTTGTTGTGCCTGTAATGTGAATTCTTGGAGTTATGCTTCTGTTTCAGGAGAAGGGGACAGAAAGATGGTTCTATGGACTTGATGACGTAAATGAAGCTCCTGAAATAATCATTGTAAATACCGTCACCATATTTTGGCTGCTTTTGCCCAATAAATCTCTCTACTGATTTATGTTCTTTTGTTCCTGATCATAGGTTGAAGGTGAAATAGATAAGCTTTCAGTGGAGGAAGCGGGCTTCCAGAATTGCATAAGTGTTCCTTCTGGAGCGCCACAAAAGGTTTCTAACAAAGAATTACCACCATGGGAAAAGGTATGTGTTGAAGCTTCTCTTCTCTTTTTTTTTTCTTTTTCTTTTTTAAACTCAAGTTGCAGTTAACAGTATGTTTATTTATTTATTTAAAGTGTTGCTTGTTTTCTATTTCATCTTGTCTTGCAATATAATATGAATTATCATAAACATTTTCATCTCAAATTTGGTCATTTGGCATTCCTTTTTGAGTATTTATTTACTAATGCTTTTGTTTGTTGTGGGAAGCAGGACACTGGTTATCAGTATTTATGGAACTGCAAAGAACACTTGGATAAGGTATATGAACTTAATAAACATGCATGCTTGATTTTTTTAGTTTTTATTTATATTATGCAAAAATAAACCTATTAACAAAAAAAAGCTTTTAGGTTTCTCGCATTATTCTGGCAACTGATGGAGATACACCTGGCCAAGCCTTGGCTGAAGAACTGGCACGGCGACTTGGAAAAGACAGGTTTCAATTTGTAAACTAATTGCTTTTCATGACACAGAAACTTATTTGGCGTTCTTCTTGAGATTGGTTAATCAGGCCAAATAATTGATGAGGCCTAGTTATCACGAGACTGGAGTTGCGGTAGTTAATGTGGGATTGTGTAGCTAGTGCTGAGATTTCGAATTTAATGGCTCAAAATCGTGACCTTGTGAGACCCCAATTCAGGAAATATCTGTAGTAGTGGCAGGATCCCAATGGGTTCTTTACCTTCTTTTGCTGATAGAATATCAAGATTGAGGTTTAGTGGCTGAACTTCTTTTATAACCGTCCCCCAGAACTTGTACATCCTATTTGATATTTATGCCAGAATTCTCTCTTTACTATTTTGTTTCTTGGTTTCCAGATGCTGGCGAGTACATTGGCCGAAGAAAGATGAGTTTGGTTACTTCAAAGATGCAAATGAGGTTTGATTCTTGTTTCCACCCTTTCCCCCCCTCGTTTTTCCTTGTAAGAAGCAAAGATGTAACCTTTGGATGTAGTTAGAAAACTGCAGTCTGTCAATAGTTTCTAAAATGCACTCATCTATAACATCTCTACAATTATGCTTCTCCTTCGAGAGAGATGCTTATCCATTACTCCCTAGGTAACTCTGTTGTGCTATCATCTTGGCAAGAGAACAATTCTAGCATTTCTTAGGAAGAATTTCCTTTTACGTCTATTCTGTCCACTTCTACCTGTGTATGGACTTTCTTATTTATTTTCTCCCAATATTTCTTGCTTTTTCTTCATAAGGAACTTTCTTTCAGAACCCGAAAAGTCCTTTTTTTTTTGCCCCCTTTGCTGTACTACCAGCCTATGTGCTGATTGCTTGTCTGGTTTGTTGCCCTAGGTTCTCATGTGTTTGGGTCCTGGAACTCTGAAGGAAGTGATTGAAAACGCAGAGTTGTATCAGCTACATGTTTCAGAGCAAGCAATACAGTATACATTGTAACAAGAAAAACACATCCAAAGGAATACATGATTTCGTTTCTTTTATTGATTAGTGAATTTTCTTATTACCCAAACAAACAAATTCATAGCTAATTTGATGCCTTTTCTCCACCAAAATGCTCCTTCACCTTGTAAAAACACTTGCTGACAACTCTCAGACATGTATTTGTATTTGTTATGTTTTTGTCTCAAAAAACTTGCATATATATTATTTATTATAATGTTGCACCTGTATATTCACATATGGTAACTTCAGATTTTGCCTAAAGACTTTCAAAAGCTTTTTTTTTTTTTTTAAACAAATGAGAACATGGTGAATAGGATGGATATCTCATATCTGAAAATTAATAGTTTATCTTGTCAATCCTTCGGGGTCCCAAATAATTCAATTTTCTCTCGTGAATTATTTATTTCAATGGATTAGTTATATCCAAAACTTGAGATAATGGATGTAATCCGAACAAAAATGGGGTGGGTAAAGTCAAAGAGCTTGGGCTTATTCTTACCCTAGCATCATATCCGGATAAAGCGCTTATTCTGATCAAGGTTACGTTTTCATATTTTATCTTCCGGATAAAACGCTTATTCTGATCAAGATTATTTTCATCTTTTATCTTTGTGTATATACAACCCTAATAGTAACCATCAATAGAGATGACAACGGACCGAGTACGATATAAATATATCAATATATGTATTCGTTCTATTCAGTTAACGGATATGGAAAATTATCTCCTTATTTGACCCTAATATATGGGCCCGTGCAAGTCTCCGTTCACCAAGTGAGAGATATGGAAGAAGTTCTCCTATATGAAAGTTGATTCCCAAGTTGTGTCTTGGCTGATTTAGAATTTGTAAGTCCCGAGCTACGTCTCGATTGATTTCTGGGCAGTGTTATAATTGTATGTATCTAGAATCTCAGTTGATAACATATTGTAATATATGTAGTTTGTAATAATTCAAAAAAAAAAAAAAAAAAAGTTAACAGGGGCTGCTTAGCAAGGCCGAGGACCGTGCAGTCCCTTCGACATCACTATTAATGGGCCGGCGTCAGACCGGGCTAACCAGAACTATTATCCGCAGCACATTATCCACAAACCCGGATCCGAAATACAAACCCCAAAAGCCAAAAATGCCATGTGTTATCACCTGAATTCATGCAGACCACTAAACCCCTAAAACCTCGTTTCAAATTTATCAGTAATAAATAATAATATCCAGTTGAAGAATAAAGGCAGAGGGAAAGAGAGAGATGCGCTTTCTTCTTCACAGCCGTCTTCATAAAGTCTCATTCATGTTGATGGGTTCTCTCAGAAGCACTGCAACAAAACCTTTGAACAGCCAATCTCTTTGTTTTTCAAGCAGACCTAATCGCCTTATTACTTCTTTTGCTTTGAGACGCATCAACATCAACAACAATAATAAAAATCATCCGTTAACTCTCAGAACTAATGATCTTTCTTCTCTCTCTAATCGCAGTTCCCCTACCCCAGGTTCGTATTTGTATTTTGATTTATATTTTTTTTTATTAGATAAGACCGTGTTTGGGAGTGCTTTCATTTCGCAAGAAAGGCTTCTGTCTCTATTTTGTAGTGTTTTTTCTGTAATATCTAAAACTGCATTTCTTTTGATTAATAAGCACTTTGGCTTCTTCTATATAAAGCACTTCAGAGATTTTTTATTTTATTTTTTGCCTGTAAGAGAAGTGCTTGTACAGAAATTGCTTTTATGCAATTGGAAACCCCTTTTTGTAAATCTTCTTTTTGTTGCAAAAAGCAAGTTCTGTCAAATTTTAATTTTTTAACTTTAATTTCTCAATTTTCTCCGCAGAGATAGAAGATAACGTGTTGCCTACACGTTCGTGGGAGGTTTTGAAGATTAAGTTAAAAGAGCTAGGATTGGAAATTGATCGTTGTGCTCCTGGTGTGGAAAATAGAATGCTCTGTCCAAAAGTATTTTCTTTGCTTTCTTCTTTTAAGTTTAATATCTTGAGTTTATTTTTTATTTAATTGATATATATATATATATATATATATATATATGTATTCCTTAGAAGTAAGTGGATTATGCATGTGTTAATACATGTTGATGTGGATGATACATTAGAGAAGTGGGTTTTGAAGATTATCTCTACAAAGTTGCTTAATGGCTTGTGATGGGGATATTCTGGGGCTGTTTGCTATATGTTTCTCAAGTGCATTTTTTCATTTAGATCAATGAAAATTAAAATAATTCGTGAATATTCTTCAACAATTTCTATTTAACTTTCTTTGGTTTTCTTCCGTAATATATATTTTAGTTTTGATATTTTGTTGAAGTGCTTCTCTTGCAGAATACTATTGCATTGAGGGAGATGGGTATCTTGTCTACGCTTTCATCGGATTTTAAAGAATAACGCAAATGTCATAAAAATAACTTGTGAATATTCTTAAACGATTTCCATTTTACTTTCTTTGGTTTTCTTCCGTAATAAATATTTTAATTTTGATACTTTATTGAAGTGCTTCTCGTGTAGAATACTTTTGCATTGAGGGAGATGGGTATCTTGTCTACACTTTC